>OY720452.1:983452-1198452 GCA_963082715.1 Harpalus rubripes | reverse complement strand
CGTCGGATAACTTTATCCCTGGTTCTTATGGTTACCACGTAAACACAAACGATATGTTGTTATTCATACGTTTGATACATGTCAATAAAGTATTTCATCATCACTGTCAGAATCAAAAACATCGTTTATATCATCTAACATCGTGAAAAATGCAAATTAGAAGGCAGAAATAATAACAATATTGAAGAAAAATAGTCTAACAAGAAGATAATTTTAATTTTATTGTATCAATACCAACCTAAAGTGATTTAACGTAATCCCTGGTATAACTATCTGATAGATAAAAATGCATTGTAAAAGACAGTCTTGTTTATCGAAGGTATAGTTGCTAGGATAAAGTTATACCTCTGATAGCTATACCATAATTTATCCATCAATTGTAAAAGTGGCCCTTAAAGGTGTACATAGGAGATTAACATGGAAAATCAGTCTTTTGCAATTTCCTGCTCGCCTAATTATTTTAAGCAAAAATACATCAAATAAAAGTTTTAGAGCATAAAGTTCTGCATCTAAATAAATAAACAGAATTACCTTTCCATGCATTGTAACGACAGAAATTAAATATGAACTTATCGAAAATTACGTTGCAAATATCGACAGCCATGGAATTGAACAAAACAAATAAATGCTTGACGTTTTATCTGTCACAACTAAGTTAACTTATAGTAGATTAAAATGAATGTATACCTTGTTCCATTTAAGCCATTCAGTATTGCAGAGCATAGGGAATAGTTTTGACCTCTCTGATTGGCTGAAATTGGAGATAGAAGACAAGTTTACCCAATGTGATTTCGGCTACTTCAAGTTTGCGCTGTTGCCAGCTCCATCTACTGAATGGCTTAAATGGAACAGTGTATAAGTGCTATTTTAATTGATTTTTTAAATCAAGGAAAGAAAGAAAAATATGCTAGCCGGCGGGATTTGAACCCACGATCTCAACATCTGTACTGTTGCGCGTTACCAACTACACCACGGCTGGGCTAAAAATCCGCCAGTCTACACAATCTTTTTTTAAGTTATATATAAGTTAACTAAGTTAACTAATATAAGATAACTTATTTATACCTTGTCCCATTTAAGCCATTCAGTATTGCGGAGCATAGGGAATAATTTTGACATCTCTGATTGGTTGAAATTAGAGACAAGAGACAAGTTTACCCAAAGCCATTTCGGCTACTTCAGATTTGCGCTGTTGCTAGTGCCATCTACTGAATGGCTTAAATGGAACAGAGTATAACGTTTCTGACAATTTGATGTTGTTGCTAGTTTTATTGTCTGAAATGATTAAAAAATGAATATTTATACGAATAAAGAGCTAAATTCGTGACAAAATTTGAAAAGACTGCAAATGTGTCTTCATAAAATACACGTGAGCCGCGTAATCAGAATATAGGACGAGCAGAATATGCGTTACTCTAAGAAAGAGTGTTAGGAATGATACGTGTAGGCCCCTTCTATAGTACTAAGGTAGATGTAGTGGAAATGAGTTGGGAGTACATCACAGCATCATACGTAATTTTGTTACGCTATGTTGAATTTTTGATATATTCATATTATTTAAACAAAATTGTATGTTCTTAACTTTATTTATTAATTTTATATTTATATTATTGCCATAATTAACGATATTTGTTCAAATCAAATTGTCAGAAACGTAAAATAAGTTAACTTATGTTGTGACAGATAAATCGTCAAGCATTTATTTATTTTTTGTTCAATTCCATGGTTGTCGATACTTTTAAAGTAATTTTCGACATTTTCATATTTAATTTCGGTCGTTATAAAACATGTAAAGGTAATTCTATTTACTGTTTTAGTTGTAGAATTTTGTACCCTAAAACTTTTATTTTACGCATTTTTGCTTAAAATAAATAGGCGAGCAGGAAATTACAAAAAACTGATTTCCCATACTAATCTTCTATGTACCCTTTTAAAATAGACACACGGTACGAGCCCAGAACAGCTTCAAAATGGTACTAGCGTCATAAAATTCCAAACAATTGGAATATAAATTAATATAATAAGAAAGTTATTTTTTTAAAATTTATGAACATATTTTCATAATTTCTTTTGACAAGTAAATTGCAAAATAAATTTCCACTGCTGATAAACAAATGAAAATAATGTTCCACACAATCAATTAGCCTCAACAAACAACTGAACGCATAATTGAAAACCAACTACAAACATTTTCCATTGTTATTCAAATCCATCTTTTGTCTTTTCATTTTCTCATTACATCATACGCGTACGTTTTCCTTTTTCCATAACCTAAATTTTTGTTTTGCTGGAGCGCAATTGAAGGTCGTGTTTTTGTTCTAATCTCGTCAAGGAAGTTTAGAAAAAACAGACAGAAATACTCGAGTCGTCAAGCATGAAGAAGTAAAAATAGAGAGAATGCGACACCCCTGAAAAACAGACAGGGGGAGGGGGGTTTCTGTAATAGGAACCCTTCATTCTGGACGAAGCTTATTATGTAAGTATTCTTCAGAAAAGTATTGAGTTACTGAAAGCTATACGAGGGAGAAGTAATTATTTTTCTAAGATTACTCACTCAAGAAGGTTTACTGTTTATTTAATAATAATATTGGGTGTGTATAACACAAGAAGCGGGCCATAGGCCATAACATGGTAAAACAGTTTTTCCTTGTGCAAAAGTGGCGTATAAATTTAATGCGATGAAATTATTAAGTATTATTATTTTGATGCAAATTATATTTTATAATTTCTGACAGGTAAAATGGCATTATATTTGTTTGAGATTTTATTTATATACCATAAAAAATACCTAATTTTTACCTCCCGCTACCCTTGGTAAGGGAAATATAGGGATCGTGCTAAAAATCGCATATCGAGATTCTGATAAATGAGCACGTTTTAAGGTCCCTAGAATCTAATTTTAACATTTTCACGATGATGTCTGTGTGTATGTGCACTCTAACTCAAATACTATCATTCAGAAAATTTTGAAACCTTGTATTTCGAACTTTTGCTGTAATGGAAAGAGCCCATTAGATTTTGGTGAAAATCGGATAACCGGAAATGGCACTATACTAGAAGCTCAAAATAGTTTTTCTTCGAAAAATACCTTTAAATGTTATTTTTTCGAGATTAATGTTATTATAAAAATTAAAGATTATTAAATTTACTATAGATTTGCATTAATACTTTTTCTATATATTTTATAGATAAATTTATAAAATTATCTATAATTTAATCCCAGAAACTGCGCTTTAAACAAACAAAGCGCAGTTATTCAAATGTATGTAACTGACAGATAAATGTCACTATCAAAGAACTAATCATTTCAAAATAATATTAGTAACGTTTTAAAAATAAAAAAAATAAATAGAACAATAGAAAAGGAATTCAATACAGTTTCCAGCATAAGTAAATATGTAAGTATGTATTTAGGTTAATAAAAATTAACGATTCACAAAAATGTTTAAGCTAATCCTCATTTTTGGATTAGTGAATTCTATTCTATCCCGGTATTTAAAATTTAATCTTCATTTTAATATAGCTCCGGTGGCTCAATGGTTAGCAACGCCTCATGTCATGAGTGCCCTCGGGGCTCTGGGTTCGAATCCCACTAAGACATGGATGTGTGGGAATGTGAACCCACTCTGTAATTGGGATTTAATCCAGTTGAGGGGTTTAAAAAAAGGTAGTTACTTGGATTAGATCAGACTATATTTTAAGACTATATTTTAAGAAATAAACTGTCAAAATTAGAGTAAAATTCGCTAATCGAAAAATGAAGATAAACTTGAGATTTTTTAAATGTAAAAGCACTGCTGAGATGGCCCCGTAAAAACTCATTTTTCACTATAATCTCGGAAACAATTGAAGATCAGACCTATGTTGATTAAGCTTTTTTACTTATTTTGATCAGTACTATATGCGTTTAAAGTTTTTACCCGAAGTTGTGAAACGCCCTGTCTAATTTTATAGTTATTTTCTCGTTAATTTTGCGAATCCAATGAATAATATAAAAAAGTTTTAACGTATTCATCATCCGAATTTTGGGAATTCCATACATTTATAATTTTGACTAAACACCGTAACGTTCATTAAGTTTAAGGACAAATAAAAAATGCCATATATCTCACAATCAAAAACAATTTTTAATTAAAAACTATTGAGTTTATGGTTAACCACAATATAAAATACAATCTAAACCACATAATAGCAATGTAACATGCTTCAAATAATATATTCATAATAAAATAATAAAATTTTGAAATTATTTTTGTTAAATTAACGTTTTGCACCTCCCACTCATGAAAAAAAAAGTAGATATGTTAGGCTATTATCCGAAAAATTTGCTCAGAATTAGTTTTGAATTCCTGCAAATTTTCAGACCCGAAAAACAGCTAAAATGCGTTGTGGAATTATTTACACTTACAAAGACTGATATTTATTTATTATTTTATTAAACAAACTATAACATAATCTAACCATTACTAGTATTGTTTAATTTTGGTTAAGTAAAGTAATATCCGATGAAATGGTAATATTCGGCAATTCAGTTTTGGGAATTTTATGTTCAAAACTAGATCTGTTCAAATTTTTCGCCCAATGCCCGAATTCGGGTGTAGAGTGTAGCACCATCTCTGCATATTGTATAAGACAAATTAATTAGATCAAATATCATCCCCATTAATTAAACTTAATAAATTACTATTTTCAACCCCCAAACCTATATGTCTCCATTATTAACGAATGATTCACCACTGCACCAAATAATCGATACAGTTCTTTTCCGTTTAAGTTGGCAACCATGCCTTTCAATCACCCATGGCAATAATTAAAACAATGACATTTGTAGTTCATTTGTTCGTAATTAGCATAGCATAACAAATGAAAATATCGGATAGGGAGACTTTGCAAATATGCATCCTGGCTTTGGAGGGGAATGACCAGACAAGGGGAAGTTGTCGTAGGGGAAATTAAGGGGTGGGGGTAGAAGAAACCATGAATGGCCAGATTTTTAACCCCTAAGACGGAAAATTTTATTGAAAATATTGGAATTTTGCATATCAAATTGGCCATGACAAACAAAACAATACTATGTATTAAACATATGAATAACGGTATTAAAACAATTGCTATTTGGTTTAGACTTCCTATTGATATTCAATTGTTTATGTACAACTGTAATATATACATATAAAATAAATGTTTTGTTTATTAATAAAGACAGAAGAAACATATGAATATCGAGAGAACTGTTCCGATTTTTTTATTTTTCTAAGGACATGGACAAGTTGTAACATGTCTGCTGTATATGTATCAACAAATGCTAGTCATTTCCTTGATTTTAACATATTTCTGTCATAAAATTGATACACTATTCATAAAAAATGTCACAATAATTTGTAACAAAATTATATGACATATATTTTTCTTATCATACATTAAATACTTGTATTAATATATTAAAATTATAGTAGTATGATGTGTTTAAAGTGCAAATTTATATAAAATATTATCAAATAAGTGTATGAAATAAATTAAACAAAAAAATAATACTATGAATCATTCGTACCGCTATGTTCGGTGAAAATGTTGCTGCCTGTCTGTCGTCCATCTTTCGGATTTCTTGGTTTTCTCGCAGTTCTAACTGATATAGATCCCGTAGTAGTCACCCTTTCTTTGGTGTTCTGAGCCCCCATTGTTTTTAGCCCTCATTCCCCGTAAATTTTAGTCCTCAACACACTTTATTTCCACTCCAAATGGGTGGCTACACAACACTAACACTTTGGTTGACTCTACATTCTGATTTTCAACATAATTCACACACACAGATACTTAATATCACTATTTTAAAACATTTTCGTAGAAGGAGATTGAGTTTTGAATCAGTTTTTCACAGTGCACAACATAGAGATGAAGTCTATTCCGCCATATTGCTAAAGTGACATGTTGTGATGTCGATTATCGACTGAGAAAACGGACACTCGCGGCAGCACCAGTCACAGTTTACAGAAATCATGGAAGTTTCACATGATTTCTACATTATTTACGTAAATAATATCGCATTGTTGTAATTAATTGTTGCACCGTATATATTGTTGTAATATTTAATTGTTTTTGTATATTTTAATGTATGTATTTCGTAAACAATAAAGAAATATGTACTATATTTTTGTTGTTTGTTTTTAAGCGGCAAATTAATTTTTCTGCAATCAATACGTACTATATTAAATACAATAAATAAATAAATATATCATCACGGCTTATTACCCATTGCTGGGTGCTAATCTGCTTTGTACACAAATGCGGTAATGATGAAATATTTGCACCGTGCGGGCGCTTACCAGGCGTCACCGCACGGGCACTCATTGCTGGCGTGGGGAGTGCTCCACAGGGGTCAATTTTGTGCCATATAAAATTGGAAACGTTTGGCATCGGTCGGGATCGAACCCAGTATCCCAGATTCGCGACCTGACACTAAGGCACGCGGCCATGAGACCCTATATATTAAATAAATAATTATATTATTAATACACCGATTCATATATTTTAAATGTGGCACCTGTTTTGACAAATGTATCTCTAAAAATGATTTGGCTAAAGTCTAGAATACCCACCCCTTAAAAATTGTATTTTGATGGTTATACCGGGTGTTAATTCTATTTTTTTAATATGTAAATTTGTACATAAAAATATTAGACCCGTATTTTGTATTTTTGCCGAAAAATTTCTAATAGACCTTTTCAATTTAACGGCTATCTCTTTCTATCGCTGCAAATATTAAGTAAAATGGCGCCAACAACTGCCAGTTGGGCTGTCAAACGAAACGTCAAAAATATTGCAGTCATTAAAATACTTGTATTCTCGGTGAAAATTTGCATCGTTAGGCATTTTAGACTCAATAAAAGCTTTTGTAACTTCTTTCAAGAAGGTTTTTAAAGTTGTCTGAAACTTTTCTCACATTTTACGTCTAAATTTTTTAGAAACAATGACAAGCGGGTATCCATGACTCCCGCCTTTTGTTCTTACTATGCGCACATCCTCATTGCGCATATATCTTCTATCTCTTTAAATGGACCTTTTCAATTTAACGGCTTTCCCTTTTTATCGCTGAAAATAGTAAGAAAATGGCGCGAACAATTGCCAGTTGGGCTGTCAAACGAAACGTCAAAAATATTGCAGTCATTAAAATACCTGTATTCTCAGTGAAAATTAGACATTTTAACTTCAATAAAAGCTTTTGTAACTTATTTCGATAAGATTTTTTTAAAGTTATCTGAGATATTCTCACATTTTACGTCTAAATTTTTTAGAATCAAACGTAATAGATCTCAGTTGTTCCTACTATGCGCAGATTCCTAATGCGCATATCTTCTATCTCTTTAAATTGAAAAGGTCTATTTAACGTCTATCTCTTTCTATCACTGCAAGTATTAAGTAAAATGGCGCCAGCAACTGCCAGTTGGGCTGTCAAACGAAACGTCAAAAATATTGCAGTCATTAAAATACCTGTATTCTCGGCGAAAATTTGCATCGTTAGACATTTTAGCATCAATAAAAAAAACTTTTGTAAGTTCTTTCAAGAATTTTTTAAAGTAGCCTGAAACTTTTCTCACATTTTACGTTTAAATTTTTTAGAAACAATGACATGCGAGTATCCAAGACTCCCGCCTGTTGTTCTTATTATGCGCAGATCTTCATTGCGCATACATCTACTATCTCTTTAAATTGAAAAGGTCTATACGCCAGAAAAAAATTATAAGACCGATTATTTTTTGACATTTCTTACAACCAATGGAATGTTCCATTTTATGTCACGTGTCTGTGTTTTAACCAATCCTGTTATTATTATACTGAGAATAAAGCTCTAGAGATTATTCCCGTGAATTATAAAAAACCATAATTAGTAATTATATCTTTTGATTATTCATTTTGCGGTCTCAAAGTGTGTTTTAGTTGTCAAAATAGACTTACCAACTGAGTCAAACTTGTTGCCATTTGGGAATAGCCACTCAAGAAAAAAATCTGTCAAATTATTTTCAATTTATTCTCGCTGTCTTGTTATTATTGAGAAATCGAAAGCGTGTGTGACGTCATTTACATTGAGACCATATGTTTCTAGAGCTGAACATGGCGAAGGCGTGGCTTGCGCATTCGAACAGCCATTAGCCAATAGTATTTGCCAGTGTCCATTACGTCACAAACATGGCTGTTATTGGATTTTATGCGCTTGATTTAAATGTTTTAAAGTTTCATTTTGATATTAGGGTAATAAATAACCAAATAAGTATTTTTTTTAAAGTAAGTTGGAAACGCATAAAAATATAAAAATAATTAGTAACATACCCAATTTCTTCTACCGAAGAAGACGTTTGTTTGGTGTCATCTTATGGGCACTTGAGCTGCTGTGGAGAGTGTACTGCAGATAAATATATTTGAGGATAGTTAGGGTCATATTTGGATCATTTAATTTAGGGATTAGAATAAATATATACTGTCAATAATATAAATTCGTAATATACATTATATATTCAAAATTAAACAATATCTTCGTAACAAAAAATCTAAATTTTTTACATATTAAAAATAGTGTAAAATATAACATGCCAAGGAGCACCTAAATATAGCAGCCATAAGTAAACAATACCCTATATTTAATTAATAAACAATAAGAATTCAATTCTAAAATCCATTTCTATAACAACGAGTATAACACTTATAAACATCTGATCAGTTCCACTGTCTGAATCTGAATCCGAGTGAGCTATGAACCGTCATGGTGAATAATAATTATTATATAAATAATGAACAGATCTTATGTACGTCACTTTTACACTACACACTGTTTATCTTTCTCTCTCTCTAACATACGAGCGACATCGAAGGCGTGAGTGAGATGGACGATGGAAATGGAGGAAATAAATATATGAGAAAAGACGTACGTCTTAAGGCAGTGGAGAAAATCTTTGCAAGATATAACACAAATTCATACATAGGAAGATGCTTAATCCTAATACACAACGAGTTGTAATGTTCATTTAATTAACTAAAATTATTTTTCAGTCGGCATTAGTCAACCGTCAGAAAATAATTTTCGTTTTTTTTTTTGGGTATTCCCTCATAAAACAATTTTTATAGAATCCAAATCTGGGTCTTTGTAAGAAATATCATTGTAGTTCATAGTCGAAAAACGTTCAATCCTTCCAGATTAAAAAAAAAAAACAATGACGATATATCGTGTGTCTATATTAAAGGTGTACATCGGAGATTAACATAGGAAATCAGAGTTTTGTAAATTCCTGCTCGCCTAATTATTCTAGCAAAAAACACGCCAAATAAAAGTTTTAGGGCATAATAGTATTTTATGTACCAAGGGCGTTACTATGATGATAATGCCAGGAGGGCGACGAGGATCTAGCCCGAGGGATAGATGTCGCCCGATGGGCATTATCATCTAGTAACGCTCGTGGTGCATACAAGATTTTATGTCTCACTAGATTATGTGAAATAAGTTTTCATTTATAATAATTTTGATTACAATAATGCTTAAGCTTTGACGTTGCTAAGGATGTTGTTTAATTGTTTTGATTATTATCAACATTTATTTATTTTTAAAACACCAACGTTTTAAATCGTTGGAGATGGTGGAATGGGTAAATTTGTTGTTTCGGAAGATATTTTGTCGAAACGGTGTAAAGAATTTATTTTGAATGTTTCTGTATACTTTAGGGAAGACAAACGTATAAATGATCTCCTAATTATTCCATTCTCGTCTGTAGAAGATGTATCATATTTTGAGGTTCGTTATCACATGACAGATCCCAGTTCTTTATTTTTTATGCACTTATTTGTGAATATTATTACATTTTAGAGAGCTTGTACGGCTTTGGATGTGTCACATGTGACGGTAAATAATATCAGAAATGAATTCAAACGTGGATAAATATCGTCCCCAAAAAAATTAGTGATCCGTCATCTGTCAAAATTGAATGCGAAACATTACAGTCTGCAATTCGACGGACTTACTATTTTCATGTGTGGTGTAAGTAAATGGCTTTTTAAGGTTTTTTTGATAATCAAGTATTATAGTTAAATTAAAATTGATTTCTGTGTTGTGCTTTCAAAGCTGTTTTCTTATATTAATTGTTTTAATCAATTAATGTATTAATTGTTGTAATCAATCCTTATTATTATTGTAATGAATTATAATTAAAAAGAAAATAAATTCATTATATACCGTTCATATTATTTTTAATTTAAAGTCCATATACGATGATCGGATTATAATGAGGGCATAATGAAATATTATGCTTTCCCATTATGCCCCGGTTGTTATTATACACCGTATCCTAGCAATAAACAGTTCATAATACTTTAGTGAGACATAAAATTCAATAAACAGAATTACCTTTACATGTTTTATAACGACAGTAATTAAATATGAAAATGTTGAAAATTACGTTGAAAATATCGACAGCCATGGAATTGAACAAAAAATAAATAAATGCTTGACGTTTTATCTGTCACAACGTAAGTTAACTTATTTGACGTTTCTGACAATTTGATTTGAATAATATCGTTAATTATGATAATAAGAGAAATATAATATTAGACTAATAAATAAAGTTAAAAAAATACAGTTTTGTATAAATAATATAAATTTATTAAAAATTCAACTGCGTAACAAAATTATGTATGATGCTGTGATGTACTCCCAACTCATTTCCAATACGTCTAGTACTACAAAAGGGGACTATACTTATTCCTAACACTCTTTCTTTTAGTAACGCACGTTTTCCTGTGTCCTATATTCTGATTACGCAGCTTACGTGTATTTCTTGAAGACACCTTACCAGTCTTCAAATTTTGTCACGAATTTAGCAATGGACCTTTCCAATTTAAAGAGATAGAAGATATGCGCAATGGGGATCTGCGCATAGTAAGAACAACTGAGATCTATGACGTTTGATTCTAAAACATTTAGACGTAAAATGTGAGAATATCTCGGATAACTTTAAAAAATCTTATCGAAATAAGTTACAAAAGCTTTTATTGAAGGTAAAATGTCTAAGGATGCAAATTTTCACTGAGAATATAGGTAATTCAATGACTGCAATATTTTTGACGTTTCGTTTGACAGCCAAACTGGCAGTTGTTCGCGCCATTTTCTTACTATTTGCAGCGATAGAAAGAAATAGCCCTTAAATTGAAAAGGTCCATTGTGAAATCACTCTCTTCATTAGTATTAATATTCATTTTCTAATAATTTCAGACAATAAAACTAGAGACAAATTCAAATTGTCGAAAATGTCAAATAAGTTAAATTACTTTCTGACAGATAAAACGTCAAGTATTTATTTATTTTTAGTTCAATTCCATGGCTGTTGATATTTTCAACGTAATTTTCGACATTTTCATATTTAATTTCTGTCGTTACAAAGCAGTAAAGGTATTTTTCTTTATTGCTTTAGATACAGAATTTTATGCCCTACAACTTTTATTTGATGCGTTTTTGCTTAAAATAATTAGGCGGGCAGGAAATTACAAAAAAACAGATTTCCCATGTTAATATCCTATGTACACTTTTAAAATAAACAACGGTTTGTATTTGTACAGGTCGACCAATATTGGAACTCATCTGGGTTGCACAATAGATAACATGTGATAGTACTATGAAAAGAAAGAGATAATCATAGAATTCTAGGTAAATGATTATTTCCGCTCCTCTTTGTTCGGATTCGTGCTTACGAAAGGCAATGCAACCTTGAAATGAGTTGCTATATTGGGACTACTGTATCTCTGATATGATTAAATAATCTTATTTTTTTTCTGTGCATAATATTCTTGTAAGTATTTGGAATTCAGCATCACCCTATGCATATATTATCAAAGTCAAACTATATGTATATATAATATCAGTGTATAGGAATAGAAGTACCTCTATAATATGTATATATGTACATTTAACTTTAAGTACGAAAAATTAGGTACATTTAAATGTCTTTTTGTCATGATAAAATTTCATAAGGTTTCAGCATAATAAAAACTTGCAATATTTACAAATACGTGGATAATATTAATCACTAACCTCTTTTTATTCAAGTACAAAACCGATTGAAATCATCACAGACGCCATTTTATGAAAAGGAAAAGAATAGTGAATATTTTTCACTGTTGAATTTTTTAAACTTATATAACAATTATATAGCGTATTTTGATACTAGTGCATAAGTTTTAAAAAGTACGTGTGACGAGTTTAAAAGCACACAACGCGAAGCGGAGTGTCTTTAAGAACACCATAGTACTTACGTTAAAGGTAGTTATACACTTGTATCATATATGCTATTTTTATTATAGCTATATTCACTATGTGAAATTTAAATGTTTTGATAATAGGTGCTAAAAGTATAGAATATAATTAGCCTAATAATAATTATAAAAGTCAAATTATACTATTTTGTAATTAAAAATCGAAATTAAATGTATCACACATTTAAAACGGAAGCCGGATATGGTTATGCCATATCCGGCCCTGGTTATTTTTTAAAATGGATGCTAGATGGTGTTACTTCACATGTGCCTGTTTAGAGTTTACAGGTAAAAATGACAGATTTACATACTGGTAAAACAAAAATATCGAATTGAAGAATTATGGAATGCACGTTTAAAGATTCACAGTAAAAACAAATGTTGAATAAACTAATATTTTGAATGACACATGCCAATAAGATATTTATGTTATGTTCAATTATATTTTATCTCTTTCTCAGCCATAGAAACATGGTATAACTATCTCTGTTTAATCGTAACGCTTGTCATGTTACATTCAATAGACACTTGCAAATTGCACGAGCGCAACTATCGGCAAAGCATAGAATTAATGGTTTCTATGGTTACGACTTCCAAACAAAGAGCTGCAACCTCTACATTCCAGTCATCGTTTTAGTTGTATTATCGAATGATTTTCAATATTATTAAACAAAAAATTACCCCAAGCACATCTTCTCGCTCTAAATTCATTTTTAAGAAACACCACGAACAAAAGAAATCAGAATAGAGAATTAGGTTATACAGTCTCGCAGCTCTGTCTTGCGAGTGACGTCAATTCTGTGTCTATTCACTCGCATATTCTAGGGCCGCATACCTAGTTCATTTAAGGCCAGTTTTATAAAGAAATTTAATCTTCACTTAAAATTTAGTTGTCAAGTAAATTTAATGAAATGAACAAATTCTAATCAGTTTCCATATTCTTATGACATTTAAATCATTGCTGTCAAAAAATCGTGTTGCATTTTTTCTTTTCATTAAATTTAGTATGGAAGTAAAATTTAAGTGAAGATTCAATTTCTTTATAAAACCGGTCCATAATCTATTTATTTAATTTTTTCACAGTGATACTTTATAGGAAAAATAAAAAATACTGGTCATTTATTTTTTATGTGACACTGACGTCACGACAGCTCCGAGAAATCATGACTTATACATGACGTAGGGTCTTAACTTATAGGTACGTCCAGTAGCGTAGAATTAACTGACACGTCACTGAACATACCTATAAATTGAAATTGGGTCCTTGGCCATTTTTTTTAATTCTGTAAGAACAAGATGAAATAGTGCATACGCGACTTAAAATAAGCGAGATATGAATTTTTAAAGTTAAGAATTTGTTGCGTGACGTAGCTGGTACTTCCAGTGGTCGACAAACTGTTAGTTCTAGAGAGAACAGATTTGTTCATGTTTGCATAGTTGAAATATTTTTATATAAAAACTTATACGTTATATTCACGAAGAAATTATTATTATTAAGTATAAATAACATAAATAATAAGCATTTTTTTCTTAATAAATTATAGAACATTGAAACAGTTTGACAATATTATGACACAAAGTATGACGGCGGATGGCGCTAGTGTTTGTTTGTTTTGATTATTTAAAATTATTAGTTTAATTAATACATATTACAAATTGATTTAATTATAAATACATTATTATTGTTAATATTACTAGATATTATAATTAAACAAATTCATGAAACATAAAGGCGACAGTTCATAATCTTTCAAAGGTAACCGCAGCAGACGCGCGAATTTCGTTTTTAAAATCAGGTGACCAATCAAATTCTCAGGACCTACTACGTCATACGTAATTAGTAATCAACTTTAATCGCTTGTAGTTTGCGACCTAATCAATATTGAAACAATTTTTTTTCATTGATACTTATTAATCTATACAATATATTTTCGTCTTCTTATTTAAGATAATTAAAATATGACTATGGTATAGTACCCTATTTAGACCCTACGTCATGTACAATAGGGGATTCCGATCGTGACGTCACAAAGTACGCCATTTGCGGTGAAATCTTGAACTATGTGGACAAATAGACATTTTATATTGACATGTGTTCGGTTAGTGATGAAAATGTTTTTTTTTAGGGCAGAGTTAGTGCCAGGTGCAAAATTAAAAAAGAAAAATATTTAAAATCATTCTGTGAATGACCTAAAAAAGATGGTTAGTGTCCTGGTCTGAAAAAAGACGGAAAAAGAGCGATCTTATTTTAAGGTTTTAGTTCCGGTTAGTTACTGGGTATTTACTGATTTATACTAACTCAAAATGTTTCAACGTTTTCAGAAATGAAAATTGTATGAATGCGGGACGCAGTGATAATATATTACCCTGCATTGATGGTGGTAAATGGGTATCTGCGGTAATTTCATGTAATACGTGTGTGGTAGTTGATGTAAATATAAAGTGGGGCTATTTTCCATCTCATAACATATTAAACCTATTTAACTACGGACACATATACCACTACTTCTACGAAACCATTTAGTTAAATGTAGTTTCGCATAAATCATGAGAGATGAGATCGGCTTGGAAAATGGTATAAAATTAACTCCTCTCATATATTTTTTATATTTATTCCTGTAATTACTCCTACAGAGGCCATACGCGCACCTAATACCCATATTTTTAATATAAAACAAATTTCACAAGGCTATCAACTTGACAGCACGATGACAGTTACTTGTATGTCTACATAGTTCATAAAAATACCGCGACGGGGCGCTTAAATTCGCTTAATCGGAATCCCCTATAGGCGGTGTGCACAAAAGTAGTCAGCGCCGGCAGCGGACAAAAATGACAAAAGTGGTTACTCATTGAAACACAGCAAGGTTATGTTTTATGTCAGAATAAATTTGCAATTTCTATTTTATAAAATATTTGCAATGAATGCGAATAATAGGACGTCAAATATTATGCAATGCAGTGGGGGATGTAATAATTCTTACAAAATTGCCGATTGAAGTATCAAATTTTATAAATTTCCTAGAAGATTATATGAGGAACAAATGTATAAGAAAATAACTTTTCATCAAATATCTTCAACTAATATGAAAAATTCTTTTAGGTATACATATTTTCTCATTGTAAAAGATATTTATCGTATGAATAAAATTCCAACAATGGTCGTCTGATTGCAATAATGAATTATATAAAAATGTGTTTCTTAAGTTAATATTTGAACAAGATGTAATACAAGAAGCAGAAAATTGTCTTAAAATTGTATAATACTTGCAGTTGTATGAAATAGAAGTCTATTTTTGACATAATTCGTCTATTTATTATAGATTTTGTACATGTAATGTTAATGTTAAAGATAGGAATTCACATGGTTCGTATTTTTCGTGTATTTTCTTTTCCGAGCTTGTGCAACTGATTCCACATATATTTTCAATGAAGAATCTTCTTCGTTCATTGCGAATATAAAAAAAAAGATGCTAACATCATACACTGATATCACGATATGTAGAAATTTTCTTCTTTCCAATCATTCAAGTTTTCCAACTTTTTAATCTTAGTTTCCATGCATTGTGCATCTTGTAACATTTAACTAATATTATAAATTATAATATAAATTTAAATATGATAAAATGGTTCACAGAAATCACACATATTATGAGAAAAATTATATTTTCTGCCACAGTACCTTCGCTGGTATTTTGACTTTTTTGATTGTCACATCACATATATAGCATTTTAAATATTTTCTTTATTCATTTCAATATACTATGACGTATAATATTCAGATACAACAGCAAAAACTCAAAATAAAATTGTAAATTGTATCACTTTCTCGAAATGTCAAAATTTATTAGGTACCCAAAAATGCCAATGTAGCCGTTAGAGGCGCTGACGCTCAAAATGTGCACATCGCTTATACATGAACTTCGCGGAGCTGTCGTGACGTCATTCTTTTTACTTCTTTTCTTTCTACAAAATTCTTTCTGCAACGTTAAATATAGACTTAAAACTTTAAAAAAACTGTGGGCCAAATGGCTGGTGATAATAGTTTGACCAGCATTTTAAGGGTCATTTTATAGTCCAGATTGAACTCCTACACAGACCCTTTACTTGGTAAAAATCTAGTGCATACAGCAAAACCTACCTTGCAGACATATGGGACGATACTCACAGGAAAATGTGCAGGGTTTAGGGATACAATGCCTAATAGAATTAAAGCTGGTATTACTAATAAAGGCGATGTAACTCAATATTAAATGGCGAAATACTTGAATAACATATATAAATATGTCGAAAAAATTTTGTAGAAATTTCTCACCATTTGCGTAAGTTTTATAATTTGTTTGAATTTGTAGATTAATGAATAAATTTTTTAAAAAATTTGATACTCTCCTATTTTAAGCGAACCAAATTTAAAAAGTTTTCTTTTCATAAAATGGCCATTCCTCTTATTTACCCCCTAAGTACGAAATATCCTAATCAGAGGTTTCTTAACTATAAGAAGATATATTACTTTATTATCATAAAAGTTCTTAAATAATTCTAACAACGCTTAACCTTAGCCCAATGCTTTGTACTCTAAGGGATATGATATATAATGTACATAGTCTAACTACCGCGCACATATATGATTGTATTGTTTATGAAAGACTAAGGATCGCTTCCCACTAGCCACACCCACTTTTCCACACCCGAAAATGGGCGGGGCTAGCCGGAAGCGATGGTCACAGCACTAGAAATGGGAATCGAAATAAAAACATTTCAAGCACTGAACAAGAATACATTGTATTCTTTAAAAGAAGAAATCACTTTCAATAAAAATTAGAAAAGAACTTTGCTTGCATTTAACGGACATGTTGTCGCCACACTAACTAATGCAAAAACAACCAATGTCACCCATAGGGGATTACAACTCAATCGAATTAAGTGAAATTAGTAAAAAATAGTGAAAGTAGATGCTTAATAATGAATATTAATAAAGAAATAAAATGATATAATTGAAATACTTCGGAATTTTTTTCGTTTTAGCAGCTCGTCACTCATATGAAATCCATATATATTATTTTGATTGGCGACTTAAAGACCACCTATAAATATATAAGGAATACCGAGTTAGGGGCGGAGCCTACTACCAATGGAAGTAGAGAAATTCAAATAGCGAAGGCGTGGCTATCAGTCCAGTAGTGCAATAGACCAGAAAAGTTAGGTTAGAATTTGCCTTTGGCGCGAGTTCATACAGAGAATTTATTTTAACATGCAACATATGGATTATCACTTCCATGGTTACACACTCCTGTCAAAAAATGACAGCAATGTAATATTTGTCCATTTTAAAATGCAACATTATAAATAATATGGCAGGACAGGAAATACCTCCAGAACACATCACGAATGGTGTCAATTCTTTTTACGACCGACTAGGATATTTCCTCAGTGTGAATGTGGGTATTTTTGAACATTTATTACATTAAAATTATGAATTTTTGTAAGCCAAAGTTTGTTAAGATGTGCTTCATTAAAGTTTTGATTTTTTCTTAATCGTATATAGACTAATTTATTGGAAATTATGACTGATAATACAAAGTACAAATTTTGTATGTTGCATTTTAAAATGGACAAATATTACATTGCTGTCATTTTTTGACAGTAGTGTGTCACCATGGAAATGATTGACTATATGTTGCATGTTAAAATAAATTCACTGTATTTTGAATTCCTTAGTATAGGTTTCATACAGGAGTTTAATTTTACAGACAAAAAAAGATATTTAAAAAAAAGAAATTAAGCAGCTCTTGTTAAAAATTCGATAGTTTGTTTATTCAGTAATAGATTGCAACAGTTTAAACCTGTAGAAAAGGTAAAGTAAGAAAATTATTAGAAATTAAAATGCTTGGTGCAAGCAAGGATACCGTATGTCGTAGACCCACGAGTAAATAGGACAGCACAATAGAAGATGAAGCATGCACGATCAAACTAAGACATACGTTCAATGAATTTTGTAGTGTTGTATTATTATTTAAATAATTGTAAACTGTGCAGAGTTCATGTGAATATTATTGTACGAATCTGGAGATAAAGGATCGGTCTAGATGCTACATATAATGCTTTGCATAAGAAATTTACTTTTATGAGATTTTTCGGCCTTTAAAATTTCCTTGGTAAGAAATACACGGGGATTGAAATTATGTTCTCAGCGTTATGAACTGAGTTTGAATTTCGCGCCTAAGTTTAACCGTTACACTTTTCTGGTCTATTCTCAAACAGTTTTTATTTGAATATAAATACTTTGCATTAAACTTAATAATTTAAATACATTTCCAATTATAAATAATGTCAACTTGTACAATATAATAATATTCATTTATTTTTTATAAATATAATTTAGAAATAGCATATATTTCAAAAACATTTAGGTCCACGAAGAAAACAGTTTGATATAAAAACTTATATACGTGACGTCACATCTATATTTTCAAATTTCGGAGGACTATAACTCACTTATTAATAGAAATTTTTTCACCGGATTTTCACCGACAGTCTTAGTTTTACTTATACGTTCAGCTGAAATTATAAAAAAAATGGTGGAATCCCCTATTACTTCTAAAATATATTTTTCGATTTTGCGTCTGAAACAAGACTATTATAGCACTCAAAAGAGTACGTTAATATTAAAAGCAATAGTTCATTCAAGTACCGTAATAGATTCGTACAATTTATATCAAATCTTGCTAAATGAACGAATATATAAATGATGATAGTTTGTATTAGAAAAATAATTGCCAATGTCACATTAGTATTACCAACTGACACCAAATTCCCTAAATCGTGAAAAACCCTATTCTGCGTTCTTTACAATAACTTCAATGTTCGACAAAATATTTAAATATAACTAATAAAAATAAATATTCCTTTCATTTTCT
The DNA here is from genome assembly GCA_963082715.1 of Harpalus rubripes. Taxonomy (NCBI): domain Eukaryota; kingdom Metazoa; phylum Arthropoda; class Insecta; order Coleoptera; family Carabidae; genus Harpalus; species Harpalus rubripes. The sequence goes on along the minus strand of OY720452.1, from coordinate 1,179,247 downwards.
CAATTTTTTGATTTGAAATAAAATTTAATATGCACATCGGCACTGAAGTCCCTTTTTATCACTCATTTGGTTTATTTTCCACAATCGTGATTATAAATAGAACTTCAGTGCCTTTGTACATAAATATTCTACGCTAGGTAATTTTCACATTGGTTGTACCTATATGCATTAAGCCACAGATATATCATCATAGCGTATTATTACCCATTGATATAATTTATTATTAAAAATTTCTTGTTTTAAATTAGTCATTCCCAAAATAACGTAATGTTGACATTGGTTGTTCTTGCATTAAAGCACAGATATATCATCACAATATGATATTACCCATTTCTGGGTGTGCCAATCTGATTTATTCACAGATGCACCAGGTGTTTATATCTTGAATAATTTTGTGTTCTTTTCTTCTTGATTTTTATTGAAACTAGTCTCCTCTTTCGATAATAAATTGACACCACATATAAATAGAACGAATGGAATGGGACGCACTATTATATAAACATTTAAAGCTTGAAACTATAAGCTACGCAAAGCTTGCGAGCTTTCTTATAAAAACATCCATTGCTAACACGTAAAGCTCACACTAAAATTCAAATAAACTATAATACTATCTACCAACATTCAAATACTGTTTTGTAAATTAATTTCTACGATGCGTCCCTTATAGATAAACAAGAATCGACACAAAAGGGGAGACACTTAATCACTTTAATCATTTTTGAAACTGCAATTTTTATTCCCATAAGGAATTATTTCAAAGGATTATTTTACTATATAGGCGACTAAAACTACCGATGGCGGCGCTATTGTTGTAGCATACACGTGCTCTGAAAATGGTATTGTGCTATAAGATCGCATACAGAAACATTGTGTAACCAACATTCGTTTTGAAGTATACTAACAAATTCATTAAACTTTTTATAAATAGTGTTCGTAATAATTTTGTGCACGTACTTAAATTATAATAACATTCGAAGAAAGTTATCTTAGACTTATTTCTAAGGAAATGTTTACTTATTTGGAGGCAACAAATTCTTCTCCAAGTTTTATAGAAGGGGGAGAATTGTTGAATCGTGGGTTGTTATTTTAATGGGTTGTGTTTAAACAAGTGCTCTAACGTCACATCCTCATGAGATTAGAAGAACTTTAAATTTACAATTGATTATTTACAAAATGATCTTGTATAGCTGGCCATAGTGGCCAGTCAGTAGCGGATTTAGAAAATTGTAATAGGGGGGGCACTAAATTCGGAAAAACAAATTTTAAATATATTGGGTGAGTCTCTCCCCCCCCCCCCCCACCTTGTTAACTTTTGTATTGTAATAAATTTCTCATATAAAAGTTTTATTATTTTAAATATGCTATTTGATGGCAGATGTAAATATTTTTTTTAAAAAGTCATAACTTTTATTTTAAAATAGCAACATATAATTATTTTACTGAAATATAAACCCCAATTTTTTGTCTTTTTAGTGATCTATTTGGGGTCCTGCACCTTAACAAAAAATAATAAAAGGTACACTTTATACTTAAGTATTACTCAATAAATAGCGATTAAGATGAAAAAAACAATTTTTTAATGATTACTTCTTGAGATATTTGAGGTATGTCTCACTGTGATTTCACATTAGTCCTACCTTTCTTTCGCTGCCTACTATAGAACTTGTGCGAGAGAAAGATAGCAATAGGAGTCGCCGTGACGTCACGTTGACTTTAAAAATCAAATTCAGTTAAACCAAAAACAATTAAAACTTTTTAATACTACGAAGTGCTTCAAAATTAAAAGAACTTTCATTTAAAATAATAAAAAGAATCAGAGTGCAGGACCCCAAACAAGTAAATGAGTTTGAGAAATATGAGAAATAATGTGTATTCAAATGTTCTAAGTGGCCATGTGAAAATAAATAAAATGCAACAATGTTATACAAAAGAAGTTAAAACATCAAATTAAGTATCTAATAAGGATAACTTAAGACAAAAAATGGCGGTTTATATTTTAGTGAAATAATTATTGTTTGCTATTTAAAAAATAGAAGTTGATAGTCGTATCTTTTAAACGGGACTTTATAAAAAAATATTTACATCTGCCATCAAATAGTATAATTAAAATAATAAAGCTTTTATATGAGCCATTTGTTCTATTATATTTATAATAAAAAAAAGTTAGGGGGGCATCTCCAAAATAATAAACAATTCGAAATATTGTGTATTTTTATTAGTATGTTTATTCTTTTATTTATCTATGATGTGTAATACGTGAATGATAATAAGTAATAATTAAATTTTTAAAAATAACAGGGGGGGCACGTGCCCGAGTGTCCCCCCCTCTAAATCCGCCACTGTGGCCAGTGCAAACACATTACAGCTGTCTTAATATTTTGCACAAGATAGTAAAGTATTACCATATATTATTCATGGATGTTAAATAAATATGTATTTACTTTACTTAGTTAAGGAAATTAAAATGGAACTAATGTCAAATATCTTTCAAATAGTTTTAATTACAAGTGTAAGAAATATATTGAATGCTACACATTAAGTGAAAAGTGTATTATTTTACTCATGAATCGGTCAGGAAATAATAGAATACTTTTCATTTTTGTTATCCACTTATGATTCGTCACATGTTTCCCAGTTTTTATTTTCCTAATCCAGCCCTCTCTTTTGTCGATAGACTCCATTTTACCAAATTTATTTTGGATGTCACTCGTCCTCTCCCAATTTTTGGGACATATAATTTCTTAGTGCCCTTAGAATGACAGCCATAAACGCAGCAATTGACGTTAATATTTTTTCGTTCTTTGCTCATATTGCAAAGTAATTTATATGTATTTTAAAACAAAAAGACAAACAAGAAACCGGCAAGGAATCCAATGCACTATATATATTTACTGTAAAGTTGAATAACAGAATACCATTTTCAATAGTTGCAAATATCGTCCGCTTGAGGGATTCACGTTAATTTTAGTCGCCAATAGAGTAGGTAGGGGCATGTTTTTTTTTTTTAAGTTCGATCAAGGTCCTATTCTAATTGTATGAATTAAGATTTTAACTCTGCCCAATCTATCAAAATCAGTAGTGTTATTTTATTATTCTAAAAATATATGTTACAGTAAAGCATTCAAAATTCAAAACTAAGTCAGCCGATAAGTTTATTTATTACCAAATGTAAAACCAAACAGAGCTGGGCAAAGTACCGGAAAGTGGTACTTGAAGTACAAGTACCAAGTATCTTGATGTTTTTAAAAGTACTTGAAGTACAAGTACTTTTTTAGTTTCTAAAGTACTTGAAAGTACCAAGTACTTAAAAAAGTACTTGTAAATTTGGGTGCAAGTACTTTTTCAGATAATTGATATTTTTCTGATTATATGGACCTTAAAAGGTGATTGTTGACAAAAATTTCAATATGCGATATTTATTTGGTTATTTAAAACAAGAGTTCCTCGCTGGGACTGCCGTATCACCTAGCGATCTCATGACGTAAAATTGACGTCATATGATCGCCATGTGATGCGAGAAGCTGTACCGAGATGTTAGAATGACGTCATTTTTACGTTATGCGATCGCCAGGCGATACGCAAAGTCCTAGCACTGTAGTTAGGTAATACAAACATTTATGTATATGCGATATGCGCAGATTAGAATTAATTTATTTATGCCAAAAAATTTGCAAATATATCTTTACTTTCATATTATCGCTGAAAATATACTTATTAATGAAATTCACATAACACCACACTTTTGCAAAAGAAACACTGACAGACAAACAAAGTAATTCAAGTACATTTAAAGTAATTCAAATAAAATAAAAATAAAATAAATATATCATCACGGCTTATTACCCATTGCTGGGTGTGCCAATCTGCTTTGTAAGCAGATATCGGTAAAGATGATATATTTGCACCGTGCGGGCGCTTACCAGGCGTCACCTCTCGAGCACTCATTGCTGGCGTGGAGAATGCACCACAGAGGTCAATTTTGTGCCATTTAAAATTGGAAATAATTGGCGTCGGTCGGGATCGAACCCGATTCCCCAGATTCTCGACCTGACACTCAGGCACACGGCCACGAGACCCCGTAAAGTAATTCAAGTACATTTCAAATACTTCAAGTACATTTAAAATACTTCAAGTACATTTAAAGTACTTCAAGTACATTTAAAGTACTTCAAGTATTTTTCCAAGTACTAAGTACCAAGTACATGTGAATAGATTTACTTTGTCAAGTACAAAGTACTATAAATAGAAAGTACTTCAAGTACAGTACTTGAAGTACCCAAAGTACTTGCAAACCTAATAAAGTACTTTTCTTGCAAGTATTGCCCAGCTCTGAAACCAAATATGTAAAAAACAAGCCAGTGACACAGTGTCAATGACAGTTGCGGATTCAAGGGGTGTCGCACCTGACGTACCTATTTAAAAAGAATACTGTGACAGTTATGTGCCGCCTTGTCGTAATTTACGAAATCAGAAGTGGGATCATTTCAATTTATCTAACTATAATACAAATTTAAAATAGCGTAGATGTGTGACGTAAATAGGGCATTAAAAGTGTCTCCCATTTTGTGAGGATCCCTCAATAGAATCTTCGCATAAAATTTGAAAATGTAACATTGAATTATCGAAATTATCTCAACAAACAGTAATTATTAAATAATGATATGTATACATCGACAACAAATTCGCTTCTGCGCGTGCGTTAATACGTTGCTGATTTGTCCGAAACAATGGGTGTAAATTGAGCAAAAAGGCAAGAAGAAGAAATCACACACCCAGTTCTGGGTTGACGAAGACGCAGGTCATGTTTTCAACGCATAGGAACCACAAGAAAATAATGACAATTTTTTATACTTTGTTAAAAGTGATATGTTACTTTGAGTATTCTACGATTGAGAATTTTAAATGAGAAATAAAGTATCGTCATGAGGGTCACGCTAGATTTACTAGTTCATAGTTTTTATAAATTAAAAATCTTTCCTTCTATTTTTTAAAAGCTCATAACCAATCTTCTTTTGAAATGCTTTTGGAAGAATTAAAAACTGCCAAAACTGTCCAATTAATTTCTGGTGATAATTGCCGAAGCTAATTATTTGGGGTTTAAAAAGTGTCAAATTAATAACAGACTGACTTAAAAATTATCAAATTTGTTAAAGTCAGCTCCGGTGGCATACTGCCTCCTAGTGAAGAGTGCGTTCGGGGTTCTGGGTTCGAACCCAATAAGGCATGGATGTTTGTGTATGTGAATCCACTCTGTAATTGGAATTTAAAAAAATACAAATAATTGATTAACTAATTTAACTTAACTTTCGCAAATTAATATATATATATATATATATATATATATATATATATATATATATATATATATATATATATATATATATATATATACCGGTTGTGCAACGAAGCGCGGAACTTGGGAGTTTAACATAGGATTTTAAAAATATGTGGAAATTGGCTCACCTGTACATTTTAGAGCAAAAGTACAAAAATAAAAAGTAATTTAAAATTAATTTTTACTTATAAAAAGTCCTCACTTAATGCAATAGAATATCTGTAGTACTAGATATTTAGAAAAGAAAATATAACATTTTCGTCAAAAATCAGATAGCCGTGGAAATAAAAAACAAATAAATCAAAATCTCAATCCGACAGTTAAGTATTATTGATATTAATTGTTGTAATCATTGTGTATACATTGTTATAATTTAGCAATAAATATTTAAGTAATGATCTTAATTGATATTTTGTTTTATTTGATTTTCATTACCATGGCTATCTGATTTTTGACGAAAATATCGTACTTTATTTTGTAAATATTTAGTGCTGCAGATATTCTATTGCATTAAATGAAGACTTTTTAAAAGTAGAAATTAATTTTAAACACTTTTCATTCTTTCACTTTTACTCTAAAATGTAAAGGGGAGACAATTCCTACACTTTTTAAAATCTCATTTTAAACTCCTATGTTCTGCGTTCGAATCCCAATAAGGCAGATAACTGTATTATATATATATATATATATATATATATATATATATATATATATATATATATATATATATATATATATATATAACCCCGGACATCAAAAAATGCCGGCAAGTGATCCATTGGATGCCGACATGTATCAGAAAGCCGGACTTTATTTCTCTTTAATTTTTGGCGTGGCGTGATAGATATATTAGGAGATATATCACCAATTTTGTCTAGTTATCGTATTTTCAATGATTCTAGCGTGACCCTTGCATCGATGACGATGATAATAATGATTTAATAGAAAATTGATAATAGATTCATATAAATTTTTAATTTGTCTAATGTAAGAATTAGAATATTAAAATTACGTACCGATAACGTAAATGTATGTATTAGAATTATTAATATGATATAATGTATCTATATGTATGTACGCATATATGTTATAATTAAATAGATGAATGAAAATATCACAAATATATCAATTATTGTATTATTGATATGTATAATTTGATAATGATATGATTTTATAAAAATTATTATGATTTATAATAAATAAAATAAATAAATATATCATCATTCTTTAAATTATTGAAATATTTAATGGAAAATATACTAATTATCAATATATAAAAAATAAATAAACTAACCAAATATTCTTGTGGTTCCTAGCCAAAATAAATTCCAAAAATCTTTTACCTTTCTCGCGTCTTATATTATTGTAATCTACTGAAGGTCGTCTTCACATTTGGGGATGTCGAAGATTTCTGCAAAGAGTGGTGGTAGAGTTAACTTGGACCAGTTAACCCGGAACCAGTCTAAATGGGCTGAATGTTTGGCCCCCAACGCCCGGAGTTCGGTTAGCTTCAAAAGAAGGGTGGAGGGGAGTTGGGGGTCGTTGGAGTGGTTCCTCCCCACCTAAAAAGAAGAAGATTCATCACAAAAATATTAAATATATAAATTTTGGAAAAGTACGAGGCCTGTCTTTTTATTTATTTTCGGCATCAGCCATCGTCCTTCATTCGCTATTTGCTGTCAGATGCTGTTCCAACTGGCAACTGATCCAGAATTTCAGTTGTTCTCCAAGCTCCATGCTCTCCTTGCAACTTTTGGTTGTTTCCGAAATTAAAGAGGCCACTGAAGAGAGAGTAGAGAAGCGATAATGCGGAACGCGATAGTGGAGTTGCAGACCATTCCAAAAGAACAAATATTCGTTTTCCGGGAATGGACTGTGTCATATTTTGAGTCAGAGCTCAACGTTTCGCCCGCAGTCGTATGGGGCATCTTCAGGAGCAAGGGGGATAGTACTGTCTTAGTGTCTTAAACACGGTTACCCGACGTGTCAACCACGCTAGAGGCAGAGTTTAAGCAACAAGAGGGGGAGACTCAGTTTACAAGGTTACCCGACGTGTCAACCACGCTAGAGGCCAAATAAACCAAGTGACGAAAAGAAGGCCGAGAAGACAGTTATATACTAATCTAAAGATACGGTAGATGAGCAGAGCTAATGAGAACCAATGGGAATCGAGTTCGTAATGGTAGATTGGGCGTGTTGTGTTCCGAGAATCACCGGTTTCGACATGTGGCTCAAGAAATAGCCAACATCCCGATTGATGTTATTCGGATGTTTCCATATTTCTAAAGTTTCCCTGTATTTACGTCTGTAAAACTCAGGGACAGGAGCTAAAATGCGGGAATTTTCAAACAGGACATAACATCTTATTTGAAAATTCCCGCATTTTAGCTCCTGTCCCTGAGTTTTACAGACGTAAATACAGGGAAACTTTAGAAATATGGAAACATCCGAATAACATCAATCGGGATGTTGGCTATTTCTTGAGCCACATGTGGAAACCGGTGATTCTCGGAACACAACACGCCCAATCTACCATTACGAACTCGATTCCCATTGGTCCTCATTAGCTCTGCTCATCTACCGTATCTTTAGATTAGTATATAACTGTCTTCTCGGCTTTCTTTTCGTCACTTGGTTTATTTGGCCTCTAGCGTGGTATACACGTCGGGTAACCTTGTAAACTGAGTCTCCCTCCTTGTTGCTTAAACTCGGCCTCTAGCATGGTTGACACGTCGGGTAACCGTGTTTAAGACAGTACTATCCCCCTTGCTCCTGAAGATGCCCCATATGACTGCGGGCGAACCGTTGAGCTCTGACTCAAAATATGACACAGTCCATTTCCGGAAAACGAATATTTCTCATGACTCAGACTGTGGAAGCCTACGCAATTATTTCATTCCAAAAGAAGGCTTCCAGAAGTGTTTCCAACAGTGATAGGATCGGAAGGGGCCTATTTTCAAAGAGACTAGGGTCCCAATCCCGTCAGATACGCAATATTTTTTCCCTGCCGATGGTCGGAATCTTTTCAGACAGGCCTCGTACAGTCACAATTATTCACAATGAAACGTAAAGTTTGTAAGAACCAACCTGGACTTTGAGGGCCTCGACGAGTCGGTCTTGGTGATGTTCTATGGCTTTGACGTCTGTTACCCCAGGTCTATCGGCTGTAAGGAGGACGCATGCGCTGAAAAGTCCTACTTCAGTGTCATTGAGGGACAGCGCATTTAACTTTGAGGTAAAATGCAAAAGGGATGTTACGAAATCCGCCTAGAACAATATACACATTCTTCTTTTCCTGTTCACACAAATAAAAATACTGCAAAGTAGAAAAGTTTCGAGCCCCATTCGCTAAACATATTCTGGCACTATAATTGTACAAGTTTTAAAAGATACCTCTGAAAATTTCAACCGTGTTGGACCCTCAGTAATTGTTCGACAGTAATTTGTCTAAGTAGATACCACTGCTTTTGTAAAAAAAAAATATTTGACGCTATTTACAGATAACAATTGCAACCACCAAAGATAACATCGAAAAATGAGTGCCCTTCGAATCAAAGTTAAATAGATCGCAGAAGCAATTTCGATGGAACTTAATAGATTCAGGTATAATATGACGGATGATACTGTTTTTGTCGTTCGTGGCAACTAAAGTGTCCTTTTAGTAAAGGATACGATTGTCCCAACCTTACACCAGCCTATTTTTACCTGTTCCCACGGGTAAAAATGTGATGTGACCAGCACATTACTTTCCGTCAGTTCTATGTATTTTATAAAAATTCCATACAGACAGTTTCTTGCGAAAGACTGTATATTTCCAGTACATTACCTTCCCTCAGTTCTATGTATTTTGTACAAATTCCATACAGAAAGTTTCTTAAAATTGATTCCATATAACATACTATGTCAATCGCACTTGATATTGACATCTGTCTATCAGAATTTTTTAAATTATATTAGCTGTTTCACTCAATATCCATTGAATATGAACTATAAAATGTAATTAAATCGTATAGAAAATAAAATATTCCTTAATATTTATAAATAAATAAATAAATATATCATCACGGCATATTACCCATTCCTGGGTGTGCCAATCTGCTTTGTACGCAGATATCGGTAATGATGATGACATATTTGTTTACCAGACGTCACCTCACGGGCACTCATTGCTGGCGTGGAGAGTACACCACAGGGGTAATTTTTGTGCCATTTAAAATTCGAAATATTTGGCGTCGATCGGGATCGAACTCGGTTCCCCAGATTCGCGGCCAGACACTCAGGCACTCGACCACGAGACTCCATAATATTTATAATGACGTTAAATGTGAAAAAATGTTATTCAAGAAAAACTGTTCAAATCTTCAAATGGGGGTATTTCCTGTCGACCAATTATAACTAAAATCTAATCACCTCTTCATATGGATAAAGAAGAGGAATACAAAAGAATTATAATTTTTAGAATTGTACTGTTGGAGTTATCGACGGAGAAAAAATCGTCACACACATATACACAGAAATACAGACATCATCGCAAAAATACTAAAATCGTATTCTGTTCGATTTGCTGTTTTCCTCGGAAAAGAAGACGATCTAACCAGTTGTGGGTCATCGTGGGTAATGGCCCAAATTTGCTTGGAAAAATGATATTTTAGAATCTAGGTATTCTATATCGGACCTACATTTTTTTGGTCTCAGAGTAAAAATTGTCCGTTGACTAAAGTCCGGATGTAATGGCATAGATAATTTCTGGTAGGTAAAATTCACAGCAATAAAAGGCTTTAGCGCCCTCTGCAACAATTGAAAATGGCTGACATTTATTATCGGCTACCATGTACATATACATAAATGTGATTTTATGTAGGTCCCGTACAGCATTTTAAAGGGTATTATTTAAAGTGAGTACTACGAGTCAGTATTTGGAATACGATGATACATTTTTCACGTAGCACACCATCGAATTTTTTGACCGAAAACAATACCTTCCTTCGTTTGTTTGAAGGTTGTAGACAATGGTTGATTTTGACTAATAACACATGTATCCCGAACAGACATTGTCTTTATTTTTACAAAAAATTTAATACACGACGTTTCGATTGATAATATCTCCAATCGTTGTTAAGTGTAAACTGAACAATAATCTTAAAGCTACGACATTTTATATTAGGAGGGATGTGATGAGCTGTGACGATTCCGTTTCAGGTGATGGAGTTGACCAATTAGGGGGCGCCACAAGGTACGAATATCTGTGCTGGGATGGCTGAATACTCCACTGTTATTGGTGATGTACGCTGCTTCTTTAAATTTTCTTTTATACCAATGATCTTCTCTGTCAATAATGTGGGCTTCATTCCATTTGATGTGGTGTTTTTCTCTCCAATCGTGTTGTGCAATACCTGACTTTTCAGTTTCTCCCAATTGCGTGTTCTTCTTATGTTCTTTAAGTCTTACGGCTAGAGGTCTTTTTGTTTCGCCTATGTATGAGGCACCGCATTCACATGGCACTTGGTATATGCAATTCTTCGTGTTGTCTTACTTCGGCTTTGTTCTTGTGAGTGCACTTCGCAGAGTTTCTGTTGATTTGAAAATCATCCTGATGTTGTATTTCCTTGATATTCTGCTTATTTCCTCTGATGTCCCTTTGATATACGGAATCATTAGAAGCGTTTCTTCAGTTTGGTTTTGTTCTGCGGTGCTGGTTTGACAACCAATAACAGTGGAGTATTCAGCCATCCCAGCACAGATATTCGTACCGTGTGGCGCCCCCTAATTGGTCAACTCCATCACCTGAAACGGAATCGTCACAGCTCATCACATCCCTCCTAATATAAAATGTCGTAGCTTTAAGATTATTGTTCAGTTTACACTTGATAACGATTGGAGATATTATCAATCGAAACGTCGTGTATTAAATTTTTGTAAAAATAAAGACAATGTCTGTTCGAGATACATGTGTTATTAGTCAATACCTTCCTTTTCTAAAGGTATGGCGGAAGGTAAAAATGAAATACAACATTTTGCTAATACAGCAGAGGTGATGGAAAATGCGACAAGGCAGCTGAAGACACTTTCAGTAAATGGTTTCCAGGAGTATTTTGAACGGTTATACAAAAGGTAGAACAGTAAATGCAGGAGGGGTGTACTTTAAACGAAATTAATTTAGAACTGTTGTACCTATTTTCAATCAAATTGACCAATAAAGTGTTGTCCAATCCTTCACCGTCTGTTAGTTAGAGTGTCGTCATCAAAACATGTCACAAATGCCAGACTCAAAACTTTTCTTTATATATTAATAAACTTACATCATACATGATATCCATCTGCTGTCGACTAACCACCACCCCATCATCCATGACAATCTGCCCCGTTGACATCCGTGCCGATTGAACCACCCAAATCTCCCAAAACCCAATTTTAATCAGAATCAACTGATCATCTTGTCCTAAATCCGCAAACCCTGGCACTCTCTTCGCGAATTCTACCACTCTTTGAACACTGGGCGTGAGGGAAGATGCGAACTGTTGCCAGAGCCAGACACGTTGCCATTCTCGGCCCTCAGAGGTGGATGACGCCGAGGAAGAGCTATCTTCGGGAGGGGACGGCAAAGAAAGAGGTTTGAGGGAAAGAGCACGAAGGGAATCGTCGGTGTAAGAGGAATTGGAATGGTGCGCTTGGGAAACGGTTAGAATGATATCGTATAATGCCAGGTTTTTTGTTTCTGACATACCTGGAGAGAATATTTTGCATTAAGTATACGAGGTCTGACAATTAAGTAATGAGACTGATTTTTTTCCGCGGTTGTGGTAACACTGCAGCTTTGAATTTTTTTACTTATTTTTTTGGCATCCCTGCCCTATCGATAGATGTGTTTACCTCCCCGGTACGACCATCAGTTCATCAGCTGTGTCGTGTTTTGAAGAAGTGTGTTAGTGGTGCTTGCCACGAAAATAGAAAAGCGTAATTTAGAGCAACGTGCAGCGATCAAATTTTGCGCAAAACCGGGCGTTTCGGCTACGGAAACGTACGGTAAAATACTGAATGACCCTAAAACGAAACGCCAAAGATAAGTGGTTGTCTCTAAATGCCCCGAGACCGAAAAAAGATCGCATGAGCAAATCCAGGATGAAAATAATGCTCATCTGCTTCTTCGACAGCTGCGGGGAGTTCGTTCCACCTGGACAGATCGTTAACCAGATCTACTACCGCGAAGTACTCGATAGACTTCGAAAAAAGCACAACAGAGTGCGGCCCGACGTCGCACGAACTTAGATTCTTCACCACGACAACGCGCCCTGTCACACCGCGTTCAGTGTGACCCACTTTTTGACCTGCAAAGGGATCGCGGTGTTACCACAGCCGCCGTACTCGTCTGATTTATCACCCTACGACATTTTCTTGTTCCGCAAAGTCAAGCATTCCGATTAAAGGTTTCCAGAACTACTACGATGCATGGAAAAATCGCTGGAATCGCTGTGTTGGTGTCCAACGAAATTATTTCGAAGGGGATCATGCGGTTTAATAATTTTTAAATATACGGTTTTTATACACTCAGTCTCATTACTTAATTGTCAGACCCCGTATAACAATATTGAAAATATTGATGGAACGACTCTTTACAAATGCAGAGCCAATAGATGAGCCGAGTTTTAACTTGTGGTCCCGACCCGAAATGTACCAATTTTAACGAAAATAACCGACTTTGGTAATCCAATGTTACGATTCGTTCCATTGCTAACTAAAAACAATTTCCTTCTTCCTTACCTGATCTTTCTTGGTCAGGGTCCGGACTATTCGCCCTCGTAGTCGTCGTAGGTGTCGCAACATCTTCCGGTCCTCTTTCTCGACTCCTTTTGGGAACCCTGCCATAACGAACGCTGTCCCTCGACATCCCAACGGCTAAACACTTCTTGAAACGACAGTACTGACATCGATTTCGGTTCAATCGAATCACAAGACATTTGCCATCTCGGAGACACCGGTATTCTATCTGTTTTTGGATGCTCCGTCGAAAGAAGCCCTGAAAAGAAGAAGAAGATCGTAGTATATTTTAAAGAGTTAAGCAATGATGACTGCGGATAGTTCTTGACCGGCTAGAAATATTCTATGTTTTATAGGGGAAGCATAAGGTTCCTAGTGTTTTGATTGGACTCCAATCCTTTCATTTTTACCTCCCGCTACCCTTGGTAAGGGAAGTTAAGGATCATGGTAAAAATCGTATATCGAGATTTTGGTAAATGACCACGTTTTAAAGTCCCTAGAATCCAATTGTAACATTTTCACCATGATCTCTGTGTGTATGTGTGTGTGTGTGGATCCTTCACTCTAACTCAAATACTAACATTCAGAAAATTTTGAAACCTTGTATTTCGAACTTTTTTTGTAATAGAAAGAGTCCATTTTGATTGATTGATTTTGGTGAAAATCGGATAACCAAAAATGGCACATTACTAGAAGCTCAAAATACTTTTTCTTCGAAAAATACCTTTAAATGTTAGTTTTTTGAGATTAATGTTATTATAAAAATTAAAGATTATTAAATTTATTAATAATATAATTATCTATAATTTAAATCCCAGAGCCTACGCTTTAAACAAACAAACGCAGTTATTCAAATGTATGTAACTGACAGATAAATGTCACTATCAAAGAACTAATCATTTCAAAATAATATTAGTAACGTTAAAAAAAAGTAAATAGAACAATAGAAAAGGAATTCTAGCATAAGTAAATATGTAGGTATGTATTTAGATTAATAAAAATTAACGATTCACAAAGCTAATCCTCATTTTTGGATTAGTGAATTCTATTCTATCTATAATCTTCATTTTATTGTAACTTCGAGTAGCTCAATGGTTAGATCAACGCCTCATGTCATGAGTGCTCTCGGGGCTCTGGGTTCGAATCCCACTAAGGCATGGATGTGTGTCAATGTGAACCCACTCTGTAAATGGGATTTAATCCTGTTGAGGGGTTATAAAAAAGGTAGTTACTTGGATTAGATTAGACTATATTTTAAGAAATAAACTGTCAAAATTAGAGTAAAATTCGCTAATCCAAAAATAAGGATTAACTTGATCTTATTTGTGACTCGGGCTGTACATGGAGGGAGGTATTGTGTTGGCCACACTAGATTTTTAATATAGAAGATTAATAATAATAATAATAATAATAATAATAATAATCTTTATTACCATGTAAGTAAAAGGCGAGGTTCAGCCCAAGGCTGTTCTTCCACCTAACCCGGTACAGTACAAAAATATATGACAATAATATATATATAAAAATCATCAAACGCGAGACAATTTGACAAAAAAAATATTAAAAAATATTACTACATTACATTAGTTAATATAAATTTTTCACTCTGAGTTTGAAAGCGGTTAACGATAGAGACTTCAGGGATTCAGGAATATTGTTATACAAAGAAGGCGCGAGATAGGAAAATGAAGCTCTAGATTTTGACTTTCGAAAGAAAGGAAAAATATACAAATTCTTAATACGGAGAGTGTAATTGTATTCTCTGGGTATTAACTTGTCAAAGAGATAATTAGGAGTTCTAGTTAACCTTACATTGTGTATTAAACAAAGATAATTAATTTTCAGTCGTTCGTCAACAGATTTCATATTTGCTGCAATCCGGTGTTGTGATATATGATCGTATTTGCGAATACCATAAGCAAAACGTAAACAAGAATTCTGAATAAGAGTTATTCTATTTTTATCTGTTAAAGTTAGATTAGGTATGTAAGTACAAGCGCAGTAATCAAACGTTGATAGAACTAAAGAATTTATTAATTTTAATTTGATCTCAGTATTAAGATCTTGGCGAAATTGATATAAATGCCGCAGAATCAATCTAGCAGACATTAGGTTCTTGTTAAGATGTTCTCTAAACTTCAGGTCTTCATCAACATCCAGCCCTAGAACTGTTGTTAGGTATAAAAAAGCTATTGGCAAGATAGGTACCGCATCAAGATAATGGAAGGCCTCGCACCAATGTTACATAGCTAAAATCAAGAAAATAATGTACAATTTGCTTCCACATTCAACTTATTTGCCTATTTTGGTTCCATCTGAATCCCATTTATTCTCTAAGCTACAAAAATTCTTGGGAGGACAGAGATTTTCAAATGATGAGGAAGTCAAATACGCAGTAAACTCTTATTTTGCAGACTTTGTGGAAAGCACCTTTCGTAATGGGAAGGAGACTATATTGGACAATAAATAATGTCATTTTAAAAACTAAATACATTGCATCCCTCATAAGTAAAAGCAACATATATATTTCTGTTTGAAAATGTTGTATCTTTCTTGTACTGTCCGATTCTCAAGTAAAAGGAGAAAATGTATAATTTGTTGTCCGATACCGTTAGTTCCCACTCACGTTCTTCCGACAGTCAATCGCTGTGTGTTTGTTTTATTGGTTTGTTTATAGCCGTTGCTAAGAAACAGGGAAATGAGCGAGTGAACCTGGTTATCTATACCATAAACGACATCACAATCGTGGCGTGCTATGGCTGTGGAGAATGGATATCATACCATATACCAGTTCTTCCATACTCAGTATGAGAACCGCCTTATGGAGAAAGAGCAGGAAATGCCACAGAGTATGTTCATTAGAAAATAAGCAACTGATATTGTATAAGATCATGTATTATTCTGTATATTCGTATTCGTAACAGTAATGAATAGATATATTTATTTCTTTAATAAAAAATTCATTCTTACCGCTTTCACTACAGAGACATGAATTTTACTACACGATGTTGATTAATATGTCTTACAAATTTATAAGGTATGTATGGGATGCAAAATAGACTAATTCTGAGCAAATCTATAAGGCCTGTAACATCGTACGATCAAATTGCAATTCTAATCACATCTGTACGTTAGAGAAAATCTGTAAACGATTACAGTTCTCGTAAATTCTTACGGTGAGAGATACCTTGGCCGTAAGCTTATGGATTATTATTAATAAAACGGAATGAGCAACAACGGTCAATATTTTATTGGGTATTTTGTTGGAAAATTGAAATTGTAAATCTGTTATAATTCCCTATAAATTTGGACGAATTTGGAGAATAAGCGTAGAGAAATCAAAAATAATGAATATGTAAGACGGAATGATCCGCAAACATATGGTTAGAAAGAGAGAAGATAGAAAAAGTAAGCTCTTTCAAATATTTTGA
The DNA here is from genome assembly GCA_963082715.1 of Harpalus rubripes. Taxonomy (NCBI): domain Eukaryota; kingdom Metazoa; phylum Arthropoda; class Insecta; order Coleoptera; family Carabidae; genus Harpalus; species Harpalus rubripes. Next base: position 1,162,726 of record OY720452.1, on the reverse strand, counting down.
AAGTTGCAAGTTTAGTAACTTAAGATAATCGCCCAAGGAAAGCCGGTCTTCACTAAGTTTCAGGAACAGTAATGCGCATCAAAATAAAATTATAGAAAAGATTTGGAAATACTTCATTGTGTTATTTGGGTGCGAAGCATGGGCCTTAAGGAAGAATGAGAAAAAGAATGAAGTGGAGAAGAGAGTAGAATTTTGAGAGAAATAAGACAGAGGAAGGTCAGTTGCATTGGGTATATTATTTACACGGGAGAAAAGGTAGAACGTATTTTGGAATGTTAAAATATGTTAAAGGCGGAGAGAAAGAGACGCAGAACTAATTTGGAGGCAGAATTTCCGCCGAAACGTTGATGGTTTTATTTTTTACGCATAATCTTCTTCTAAAATTGACAGATATATTTCATTCTGTTTTTCGTCAATATTAATAATCTATTAATTAATAATTAGTAGTCATTTCGGCCTTAAAAACAATAATGCAATAAGAATATGTATACCTACATTATTTTTACGTACCGTTTTTGACCTACATGCTCTGAAAAGAGTAATTATCTACCCTAATTTTAGTTGGCTGTGACCTATCACTCCTATTTTATTTATTCTAATTTTTAGCTCTGAATTGCATGCGCATTATGAATGAGTATGCTGTTCGCGATTACACTGACATGGCCGAGCGTAGGCAATACAAGAAATTAAAACATATCCTAGAGTTTTTGGACAAATAATGTATAATTTTTACAGAATTCTACCGTTATGGCTTTGCTTTATTAAGCCTTTGGTAGACCGAGCACAGCTAGGTGTAGCACTACCTGTCGCTTAAGGTCGGACTGAAAATATTTAAATTCGTAAATCTCTGTATGCATTACGTATTTCAAAATTGAAATTTTATGGATTCGCAAAACCAAATTACATCTTTGACCATTGGAAAAAATAAGATTAGTTTAAACATACCGTGACCATATTATTAAAATTAAGGAAAATAAGATTAGTAGAAACTTACCAAACGTATATAATAGTAAAAAATAGTCTTTTTAAATCCTCTATAAATTTGTAACATGAATTCATTAGCACCCAGTACAGCGCGATTACATATAAGACATATTAAATTGTTTCTTACTTTGCACCCTTCGCACGATGTCACACCATAGTGGTATCCAGAGGCCTTATCGCCACACACTTTGCAGGGTACGAAGGACTTGGTGCTTCCTGCAGAACTGTTAGAGTCGGCTGCCACATAGTGCTGCTCTGGAACAAAAAAAGATACTTAGGGTTGCCTCCCAACGATCTTGCAATTTTTTAAATCAATAATAATCCTGAAGGTCTTCCTGGGGTCTGTTTCTCAAAAAATACTAGTTTACAAGTTACTAGTTACAAGTGAAATTTTTAATAGTACTAGTAAATTGTGTTTCTGAAAAGTATTTTACTACTCGTAGTTTACAAGTTACTAGTTCACAAGTTATTAGTTACAAGTAAAATTTTATTAGTCAAGTAAAATAGTGTTTCTGAAACATTATCAATATTTGCTATGAGTAACCTCTCATGCATATGGGGTTTCTGCATGGACATAATTTATTCTTGCTTTAATTAGTTTTTGACGTCGCACTACTTCTTCATCACTAGACTCAGAGTCACTAGACCACATTATTATATTATTTAAAAAAATATATTAACACTAAACAACGACGGACACTAGATGAATCTGAATTAACATTAACAAAGAACCATTGAATTACATACGAAAAAGAAAAAAAACCCGAACTGTTAAATATTACTAGTAAAATTTATATTCAAAATTTACAAGGCTTTTGACAATTATAGCTTTTCTCTAGTAAATTACTAGTTTGATAGACAACTCAAATATTTTGAGAAACAAAATACTAGTACTTTTTCTCAAATACACTAGTAAATACTAGTTCCCAACTTGTAACTAGTATTTTACACTTGTATATTTCAGAAACAAAAACTAATAAACTTCACTACTATTACTAGTGTAGGGACTAGTAATACTAGTCCCGTAGTTTTTGAGAAACAGGCCCCTTAACGTATAGAATATGTCAAAATGGCCCTCCTAGAAAAATGAGAAAACCATTTTCCCCATAATTTTCCCACTGGCGTTCTCTTCACAAATGGTTGTAGTGGCATTCGGTGCCTTAACTCGTCTGTTAATCTCAAATAAAAGGATATATCAGAAATGCTTGACACGTCATTTTCTTTTCACAATAATACATATTTTTTCCCCAAATTTACAAATTCAAAGATTATACAATTAAGCAATAGTATAACATTAAAACAACGTTGACATAATGTCTAACATATTGTTATCAAAGGCCATAAAAACCATAAGGTCTAAGGATCTTACGCATCAAACGAATATATACTATAGACACAGTAAAACAGTTAAAATACATGTGATGATGATGATGATGATGATGGCTTAGTAAGCCGAAATACGTACCGAAATCTAGAAAGATTAAAGTTAAAATACAATTTTTCCCCCATGGTGTTCTCTCCGTAAACGGCACGAATGGTTCTAGTGGCATCAGATGCCTTAATTCCTATAAAAGTATATATCGGAAATGCTCGTTTTTTACTTCCTTGTACGAAGTAAAGGAAGTATTGTAATCGCCAAATATTTCAATGGAAATATCCATTTTGACCATCCCTGAATCCATTCTGACTAATTTCGTCGTGACGTCTGTACGTACGTATCTCGCATAACTCAAAAACGGTAAGCCGTAGAAAGTTAAAATTTTGTATTTAGGACTTCTATAACATCTAGTTATGCACCTCTCTTTTTGGTCATTACATAATTTCCAGAAATGGTACTTTATTTGAAGCCTATAATAGATTTTAATGAAAAACTATATTAAAATATAATCCAAAACGTTTCAAATTTGGTATTTAAGACTTTTAAATCAATTGGAATAACATAACAGATTTTGGTTAAAACAGGCTAACCGGAAGTGTTATATTACCTGAAGTTGTTAACAGTTTTTCTTGAATAAAATGATTTCATTTTGATTTTAGAAATAAATGTTTCAAATAAGAGTATAAGAGTTTCAGAGAATTAAATTCTGCGTCTAGCACATCAAGTATTATTAAATTAGCCCTTTGTATAAGCGAAATATGTAAATATAAAACATATACTTTTTGGTTTTTGTAATGAAGCTTGCTATGGATTAGGACAAAAAATAACAAAAAAAAAAAATAGATGTTAATGTCAAATTACGTCAAACACGTGCAATTTTATAATTGGGTCTATACTTCATCTTCATAGTGGTCTTGGGTACAAGGAAGTCGTGTGGTGTCCACATCAGATTTTTTACTTAACACATTTTCCTTTGAAAATAATTTACACAATTTTTGAACAAATTTGTAAATTCAAAGATTATACAATCTTAAACAATAGTTTAACAAAACCAAAAACACTACGTACTTATGCATCAAATCAATATATGTTGTTAAAGGATTAAAATGTAAGTGAATCTGTCAAAAATCAAATGAAATTAATAGAAGACCATGAGTTGACGCCTGGCAAGCCTCCGTAACAATACAGACACCGAAATCATAATAGGCCATGATGATACATAAGGAGTGTTTAATTCCTCGAATCTTACTGTTCTTTCAATTTGCAAATTCTAATTCAGTCCGGGGTTCGGTTCCAGTTAGGCGCGTGACAACGTGTGCGTGAGGAGAAATTCGCAATGATCTTCTAGGAGTGGAGAGGAGAGTAGTGGAGTGAAGAGAGCAGTTCGATGAACTGAGAATTCGTGAGAAGCAGGATATGTGAATTTGTTTTATTGGTGCATTAAGTGAACGTTTTTGTTTATATTAACGGCGATTCTGATCAAATTAAAAACCGGTAATCATATTTTATGGTAATTTCCTACAGGAATTCGGTGATGAAAGACGAAGACACACATAGGAGGAGGAGAAGATAGTTTTCCTAAAGGGGCTCTATTTCAGTAAAGATAAATGTGTTATTCCAGAATTCCGCCATTTAATATTGGGTTGCATCGCCTTATAATAGCTTTAATTCTATTAGGCATTGTATCCACAAGCCCTACACAATCTTCAGTCACAGTATTGCCTCATATGTCTTGCAAGGAAAGTTTTACTGTACGCACTTCATTTTTACGAAGTTTTTCTTTTTGTGCTAAAAGTGGTTTTGGTAGAATCAGAGCTGGGCAATACTTACAAGAAAAGTACTTTATTAGGCTTGCAAGTACTTTCAGTATTTTAAGTACTGTATTTAAAGTACTTTCTATTAATAGTACTTCGTACTTGACAAAGTAAGTATATTCACATGTACTTGGTACTTAATACTTGGAAAAATACTTGAAGTACAATGAAAAGTACTTGAAGTATTTTAAATTTACTTGAATTACTTTAAATGTACTTGAAGATCGATGAATACTTAATAGTTAACAATGTTATGAGAATTGTCTATTTGTCAGAGTTTCTTTTGCAATGGTGTGGTGTTATTCCTGTAGTACATAATCATGTGAATTTCATTAATAAATATATTTTCAGCGATAATATGAAAGTAAAGATAAATTTGCAAATTTTTGGCATAAATAAATTAATTCTAATCTGCATATTGCATATAAATATAATGTTTGTATTACCTAACTACAGTGCTGGGACGTTGCCGTATCGCCTGGCGATCGCATGACGTAAAAATGACGTCATTTTAACATCTCGGTACAGCTTCTCGTATTGCTTGGCGATCATATGACGTCAATTTTACGTCATGAGTTCGCTAGGTGATACGGCAGTCCTAGCGAGGAACTCTTGTTTTAAATAACCAAATAAATATCGCATATTGAAATTTTTCTCAATAATCACCTTTAATCAGAAAAATATCAATAGGCTACTTGCGTGGTACTCAAAATCTGATATCATCTATCACTAAATACCTAAAGCAAAGTTGAAAACGTATGTAAAAATATTTTAAAAAATATTTGTTTTTTAATAAATTAAGAAAGAAGATTTTCTTTGACGTCATTATTTTGAACTGGCGAATGGGATGCATATTTAAGAATGTAGATGGAGAGCTAGTGCGAGTTTTAATTTGATTTTGACATTAGTTCATTTTTCTGTCACTGTCTCTTCTTTATTATTTACAATTTGCGTGGTTTCTGTTACTTTTATTACGTATTTCGATTTATTAAGCAGGATTTTAACTTAGCTTACACTCTTACAAGATTAAAAGGACAAACGAAAATATTAACCTCCAAACTATTATTCAAACGTCAAACAGATGATCTGTCATGTTTAAATTACCCGCACATGCCGTTGCTATTGGACGTACTGATGATATTGCTTTACGGCCATTCATTGGTTCGGCGTAATTCTACGTCATACATGGCGCTAATTTAAATATTAAAATTTCATTAATTTTTTTCTGGCCAATTAATGAAAATTTTGCCAAAAAAATAATATGGGTAGCAAGTATTTATCGTCTCTTCAAAAATATTAAATAAAAAAATGGCACGCAAGTAGCCCATTATCTGAAAAAAATACGCCCAAATTTTCAAGTATTTTTTCATAAGTACTTTAGAAACTAAAAAAATACTTGTACTTCAAGTATATTTAGAAACATCAAGATATTTGGTACTTGTACTTCAAGTACTACTTTCCGGTACTTTGCCCAGCTCTGGGTAGAATTTGGTTTAGAAGATGACCCTATCAAACTATTATCACCCATTTGGTTCACAATTTTTTAATTTAATTCTACTAGGCATTGCATCCACAAGCCCTGCACAATCCTCTGTTAGAGTATTGTCCCATATGTCTTGCAAGGTATATGTTTTAGAAATTGGGAAGCGAAAAAATCATCTCCTCCGTCCATGATTTCATCATGCATTCGATAAGATCTGTATCAAAAACCTGCCCATGTTTAAATATACGTCGTTGAAGAATCCCAAATCACATACGTGAAATAATTTTCTATTTATAGGCGATAACGTGTCAATGAACTTGACTCCAATACTTGCCAAGAATATGTGAATAAGAAAAAAATTCAATGAGTAATAAAAAATTTCAACAACAAGGAAAGTCTTTTATTTTTCAACAATCTTTAAGAACACACATATCGCCAAGCAATAAGCAATTAATAATTGTTTTTAGGTGTGGGAAATTGCTGAACTGTGATACAGATTAAGTGTTAACAATTACTTGAAATCTCAGTCAAACAGCATTTATTCTCTTACAACTCTTGTACCTATCTCATGTACACAAATTAATTCATTCTTTACATTCAATTTTACAACATCCTATAAAATATAAATATTCATAAAAAGTTCATATACATTTAGTTGAGACATGGCCCTTCTTCTAGTAGTTCCAGGAGTAAATTTCCCAATCTTATTTGCTGTGAGGTACCGTTTACCTGGTGATGGTTAATTTTAATTACTCTTACGGCAAAAGCTGAATATTCACATACGAGGTGTGTTCAAAAACTATCGCGAATTTTGAATTTTCGCGGGTTACGTATATTCGAATTTCGATCTTTTTGTGGCTTTATGTTGGTACTCATGTCTCTCACTTATGTCGACAAGCTCGGCCATTTTGAATGTTCACTTAATTGTTGACAGCTGCTTTGCTTGCACGTGTTTTGGATCGTCTTCGATTTTTACCTATTCAAAAAAATGGAACAAAGAACCTGTATCAAATTTTGTGTGAAAAACGAAATTAAGTGCGCGGATGCATTCCGAATGTTGACTGTGGCATACGGAGAAGCTACCTTGGACCAAAGCAACGTTTATCGGTGGTACAAAATGTTCTCAGAAGGCCGAGAAGATGTGAACGACGAAAAGCGTGCCGGACGCCCGAGCACTTCAACAACAGACGAAAAAATTAATGAAGTGTAGAAAATGATATTGGCCAATCGTCGAATCACCGTTAGAGAAGTTGCTGAGGACCTAAACATATCGATTGGCTCGTGCCATTCGATTTTTATCAATGATTTGGGCATGAGACGGGTCGCCGCGAAATTTGTACCAAAATTGCTCAATTGCGACCAAAAACAGCATCGCATGAACATTGCTAATGAGATGTTGGACTCTGTCCGCGACGACCCAAATTTGCTCCAGAGTGTCATAACTGGTGACGAATCGTGGGTTTATGGTTATGACGTGGAAACCAAAGTTCAATCATCTCAATGGAAGCTGCCGCACGAACCAAGACCGAAAAAAGCGCGCCAAGTTCGGTCGAATGTGAAAGTATTGCTGACAGTTTTCTTCGATTGCAGGGGCGTGGTGCATCATGAGTTCTTGCCACAGGGTAGAACGGTCAATAAGGAATATTACCTGCAAGTTATGCGCAATTTGCGCGAAGCAATCCGCCAGAAACGCCCGGATTTGTGGAAGAACAAAAATTGGCTTTTGCACCACGATAACGCCCCTGCTCACACATCGTTGCTTGTGCGCGACTTTTTAGCCAAAAACAACACACTAATGATGCCGCAGCCACCGTATTCCCCAGATCTGGCCCCCTGTGACTTTTTCTTGTTCCCTAAACTGAAGAGGCCCATGAAAGGACGACGTTACGCTACGCTTGACGAGATAAAGACGGCATCGAAGGAGGAGCTGAACAAGATAAAAAAAAATGATTTTTTGAAGTGCTTTGAAGATTGGAAAAACCGTTGGCACAAGTGTATAATATCTCATGGGGATTACTTTGAAGGGGACAAAATAGATATTCATGAATAAATAAATAATTTTTGAAAAAACACAAAATTCGCGATATTTTTTGAACACACCTCGTACAAGTTTCTTCGTCCTCTTTGCAGAATCGACAGGTACTGTTTTCAACTATATGGTATGACTAGCGAATGAAAGTTGACGTTTAAATTATTTTATAGATGTGGTTTCTTTTGAAACCCTAGAGAAGAATAGAATTGTACAAAATATTCAGGTATTAAATTTTTGCATTAACCCATTTAAAAACTAGGAAAGCACAGAAATGTCTAGGGTAACTGAATATCAAAACAGAGGTGTGTTTAATAGTATTTTATGTCTCACTAGAATATGTGAAATAAGTTTTCATTTATAATAATTTTGATTACACTAATGCTTAAGCTTTGGCGTTGCTAAGGATGTTGTTTAATTGTATTGTTTATTATCAATATTTATTTTGATTTATTTATTTTTAAAATATCAACGTTCTACATCGTTGGAGATGATGGAATGGGTGAATTTGATGTTTCGGAAGATATTTTACCTCAAACTGTGTAAAGAAATTATTTTGAATGCTTCTGCATACTATGAGGAAGAGAAACACATAAATGTTCCCCTAATTATTCCATTCTCGTCTGTAGAAGATGTAAGTATTATATTTTGAGGTTCGTTTTCACATGACAGATCTCAGTTCTTTATTTATTAGACACTTATTTCTGCATATTATTACATTTTAGAGATGTTGTACTGGTTTGGATGTGTCACATATGACGGTAAATAATATCAAAGAGAAATTCAAACGTGGATAAATATCGTCCCCCAAAAAAATTAATGATCCGTCATCCGTAAAATATCAATGCGAAACATTACAGTCTGCAATTCGACGTACTTACTATTTACATGTGTGGTGAAAGTAAATTGCTTTTTAAGACCTTTTTCATAATCAATTTTACGTGTTATAATTAAATAATAATAAACAATAAACAGTTCATAATACTTTAGTGTGACATAAAATATTTTAAACATTTTTCGTGTATGTTGATTATAACAAAATATTTTAATATTTAAACTTTTTAGTTTGGCAATTCTATGAAATAGGATTATTTTTAATTTCCTCTAATAGTGATTCCGACTGGAGGGTTACTTACACCTGAGACGAACGAACTAGAATTTTCGGTATTAAATTTTTTAAATACATCCCTGAATCTTGTTGCTAAGGTCATTTTAAATGCCTTCTGGTACTGAGTACAATTCTAATCCTCTGTAACGGAATACATAAGGGTCAGTGTCCTTTCAAATCAAACATAGGAAAATGTTTTCAAAAGAAACCGCATCTATTAAATAATCTACATATCAACTTTCATTCGCTAGTCATACTACACCAATTCTAACATTTTTGCTGAGAGCTAACTGCTCTTTGGTGAATGTCTCTCAAATATGAAGCAATGGTTGAGCGTTGAGTCCTCCCAATATTTTATCAACCTGCCTAGAGTTTATTTTATATTGGCCACACCAGATTTTATTATTCATGATAGAATGATTTTTTTCAGTCCAACCCTGGCTGTCCTTGAACTCATTCGTAACTAAGGGTTGCAAAAAAACGAGTTTCAATTTTAAACCGTTATTTAAAATCTTTGCAAAATTGCGACCGGTCTGTCCAGATCTCATACCCAACTAAAGGGTGTATCAATAGACAGCAGATGTGCAAAGGTTTTTTATAATTTGTGTATTGTTAAAAATTATATAATTCTTTTAAAAATGCAGTGGAAAGCCGGCATTACAGCTTATTGTATTACGGTAGGTCATAGGTTGTCGTAAAATTCTTCCTGAGTAAAAATAAATCTATTAGTTAATGCGCTTTTGTTTTGGAGTACTACCAACCCTATATTTCAAGGCTAAGCTGATATAGAAACAATGTTCTCGGATATAGTTTTATTTCTCCATTTGAAAGTAAAATTTCTTCGCCTGACAATGTAAAGTTTACATTTTTCGGAACTCTTCTTTCTTTTGTTTGTTGTCCTTGAAGAATCAACAACCTTGATGTTCATTTGTCAAGTTCTCAGGTTCGTTATCGTTGGAAGACAACGTAAAACAATCATGAATCACGAAATACAGTGAGAAAAAGTCGTGATTATTATTAATTAAATCTATTGAATGAGTTGAACTACAAATCCATTTAATTTTAATTGTCTGCTGTGCTCTAATTGCGCACACAGCTATGGAAAACGCAAGTGGAAGATGAAGAATAATTCATGCACTTTTGTTGTATTCATAATTTGGAAATCTCAATCATACAGTATGTATTCTTACAAAACAAATGTTTCAGAATACATACACCTATATCTTCTTCAGGGTAAGATCTTACAGATTCTTAAAAGATAAATTCATGTGTCCAAGATCTTGGAAAAATTAAAAATCAGATTCTAATCTAGTCATACATCATCTTTTTATATGCTCCTGCATATTTGCACTTCAAATTTGCATATTTATTATACCAAAACAATCGAAAAGTTGCAGTTAGTAGCATAGTTGTCAAATGATTTGCTTACGACCCGATATTACAATCTCTGGTAAAACAAATTTTACATAATTTTATTACTAGACACATTTCTGTTTGCAATACAAAAAAAAATTTTTTTTTCGTCATATGACAACATGATGTCACCCACTCATTGATTTAGAAAAATTATGCTAGATGGCGAATATAAAATGAAGCCAGAGAAAAAAAATTAATAGGTTCATTGAATGTTACGTTTTTTCAAGGGATGTGAAGCTGCATGTTTTTCCCCTTTCATGTACAAAAATAAATTGGTAGATCATAGAACATTTTAGAAAAGAGAATATATTTAACGAATTTGCCTCCTTTACCAATATTTATTAATGATGTACTAAGATCAGGATAAAGCAAAGATAGTCTGTTTCATTGTGCAACGAAACATGATGAGAATTTACGGATATTTTTATTAATGTATGGTTCTAAAGATTTGAGAAATTGTTTGATGTTTTGTATTTATACCAAGTAACGTTTAATCAAATTGTCGGTGGAAACAAAATATCACAATTAACTTGTTTTCATTTTAACAGTTTAGTTTTTTCGATTTGATACAGCAAAAAGTCATATAAGCTAGATATTCGTAAAGGAATTTACAATCTTGTTGGGCGAATGCCTAAGTGTGATATTGTTACAGTTTATCGCGAGCACAATATCTCTGTGGCAACAATTTATCGGACAATAAAAGATTGTGAAAAAGGTATATCCTATGTTAATCTGGTTGATCAAAAATTTTGAGCCACATGAGAGAACAAAGATTAATGGCAGCCTTTAAAGACAAAGTTGGAGTGTCACAACGAACTGTAGCCAGATGATTTGATGTTTCGAACACCACTGTTTTTAGAACAATTTCTCGAAATGACGTGGTGTTTCAAAAAAGGAAAAAGGCACCAAAATTTATCGTGATCCAATTAGAAAGAATCCCTAGATGTTGTCGTGCGTTAAGGCGCATTCATTTTCTCAATAAACTTATTGTAATGGATGACGAGAAATATTTTACTCTGTCCTATTTAGAGATGAAAGGAAACGATGGTTTTTATACTAACGCCATGGACAACACACCAATGTCAAGTTCAAAAGTAAATGTAAATTTGAGGATAAAATTTTAGTTTGGTGTACCATTTCTGAAGCCGGATATATCTCGCAGCCGTACATTGGTCGTGTTCGAGGAGTAGCCTTAACTGCACAACTTTATATTCAAAGACGCCTCTCTAAATTGCTTCAATTTTTAAATACACATCACATCACATTAATATTTTGGCCTGAATTAGCTTCATGCCATTACGCCAGAATAACTAGAGACTGGTATAACGAAAACAACGTAGACTTTGTTCCGAAATTGGACAATACTCCCATTGTCGGCTCCGGTGACTTAATGGGTAGAGCAACGGCTCTTAGTCATGAGTACGCTAGGGGTTCTGGGTTCGAATCCCACTAAGGCATGGATGTTTGTATATGTAAACCTCTCTGTAATTGGGATTTAATCCTGTTGAGAGGTTTTCTTATATAAAAAAAATGTACCTCGACCTCGACCAGTAGAAGAATTTTGGTCAATATTGACCAGAAAAGTGTACGACAAAGGATGGGAAGCTGCAAATGAAGAACAATTACGACGTCGTATTTACCAAGAGATTCGAGAAATCGATCCAGATGTTGTCCAAAGGATGATGGGGCTAGTCAGAAGAAAATTAAAGGCCATTGAAGATAATGGTCCATTATCAATAATTTAAATGTTAAATATTGTTATACTTATTGTTAATTGTTGTAATAATTAGTTTAAAAAGTAAAGGAGTTTTAAAAAAGTTATCAATATCTAAAAAAAATCTCAAAACTTTAGGACCATACGTTCTTTTTCTTCTGGGATATACATGCGAGCTACCGGAAGTATCCAAGCAAGCTACCGGTAACCCGCGATCGTTGGATTGGCGAACCCTAGTGTATAGTAAAAAGTCTGTTTTACTTGTAAGAACAAATGCTGTATGACTAAAATTTCGAGTATTTCTTATCACAGTCGAGAAATGTACCCACATGTACAAAAATATAAATTCCTAAAGATATATGTACTTAATTATACTATGCAAAATACTTATCTAGAAGATATAAATAAGGATTAGTAACATGTCATCTCGTAATAATTACAAGTTACGATGTAAGTATGTGTATCAATGTATCATCATTATCATATGTTAATTAATATATTCAAATTGGTTTTATAATTAATATAACGGGTCCAGATTTTTTCTTTATAACATATTTGTTTTAAAATTAAATACCATAGTATAGAAAAATATTAGATGAGAAAATGGGGTCCTTCCTTCCATAAAATAAATACGTGGGAATACCCAAAAATAAAGAGAATTATTTTCTTGCGGATGACAGTGCTAGATTACTAGACCTTTCGAATCTGTAGCCCAAGCGTCATCCTTAGGGAAACTTTTGAGCGGGCAGTGTGATTGTTTTCATAAGCATTGTTTGACAGACATTAATGTTTTGTTTCCTGTAGGCTTACAGGGATGCAGCTTTGAGCTAAACGAGGCTTTCTCTTTTTAAAAGTGGTCGACTATAGACTGATTGAACAGGGATGTTCTTCGCCTTCCAAAACGTCTGAAATCACTGAAAAATCGTGATGCACTCATGTCTGATTGTCGGAGAACAATTGATGAATGGGAGGAACTTAATGGAATATCTTTGAGTTTATGCCAACGAATTTTGACTGAAAATTTGAAGATGAGACACGGCATAGCGAAATTCATTCCATGTGTGCTTTCCGACAACCTGAAAGCCAACCATTTGAGTGTGTGCTAGCAATTGAAAGAACAGTCAAAAATTGATCCAGATTTTTTGTAAGCTCTTCAAAGAATATTGCTGCTTGATGTTAACACGATGCTTTTTAATGACCGTCATTTAAAAATCGCCGACCTTGTGAAACCACGCTTATGAAAAAAATAAAATGACCACTCAGATGGTACCCTAAGGAAGGATGACGCTTAGGCAACAGGTCCAAAAAAGTATCTACCACAGATATAGTGGGAGAACAACGACCCGCCAGGAAATTCTCGTTATGTTTGGGTACCGCCTCAAATTTGATTTTGGAGAAAATGGATGCATTTGGGTATTTTACTTATACAGATTTTTATCTGAAAATTTCTCCTAAAAATTTCCTCTATTTATTTCTTCTTTTATTGTATAAACCCAGTGCTTTGCTTGGCTACTTCTTGCACTTCCTAATTCCATTGCCTACTATCTCTCTCTTTATACTTTCTATCTCTTTTTAATGCATTCACGCTGTCTTCTTTTTTCTTGAAGATTTGCCAGCAAGATAGACAAGGACAGCTATAGGCGTCACATCGTCTCGTTTTACGTTTGTGTTTGTATGAGAATATTTTAATTTAAGTTTATTATATGAAGATAAGAGTATGTAATTATTATAGAAGGAAGTAACCAAGAAACGAGATATTAAAATTAAATCTACAAGAAGATAATAATATTTGCTCATAAACTGTTGGATTAATACAATAACAACCAATATCAGTTTTTGACCCATTCAAGTACTTATTAATTAACTGTTTCATATACAAATAAATTATGAACTTAAATTAAATAAAGATGGCCGTGGTCTTCTACAAGGCGCAACTTTCTGCGTGCACCTAGCATTAGGTTTTGGGCGACTTTTACGAGGTCTGTTAGAAAAGTATTCGACCTTTGACCGAAAAAAAAAAAAACTGGCATACCCAGTGCCGGCTTAACGGGGGGGGGGGGCTTTTGGGGTCTTTAGCCCCCGGCGGTAGATGCGTAAAGGGCGGTACATCGAGCAGAGCACATTCTTAATTTTTTTTTAATAAAAAAAATAATTAAAGCAAATTTAAGAGTCAGGGGAAAAAGGATGCATGTCCATTTTCTAGCAAAATGAGATGATTGGTAGGCGCTTTTAAATGGTATGTATAAAAGAGGCAAAATGGTAACAATCCTAAGATACAGGCCTCAGAAATTGTAAGACTAGATCTAAAAAGGATGACGGTCCAAGTGTCCGGATATAAAAAGATGATTGTTCGACAACGATATGCGCAAACTAGAACTTGGTCAGCCGATTTCTATTCAGTACTCGTTCTGTACAGAAATTTGTTCAGCTAAGAGCGGTGTCAGTGACTATCTGATGAGATTCCGTAACTCAGTAGTTAATTTTTAGCAACTGGTTGACACAATATAACAAACAATTGGATACAAGATATATGTGCAAATTTTTTGGCATAAATAAATTAATTCTAATCTGCATACTACATATACAATATAACTACAGTGCTGGAACTTTGCTGTATCGCCTGGCGATCGCATGACGTAAAAATGACGTCATTCTAACATCTCGGTATAGCTTCCTGTAACGCTTGGCGATCCTATGACGTCAATTTTACGTCATGAGATCACTAGGTGATACGGCAGTTCCAGCGAGGAACTCTTGTTTTCAGTAGCCAAATAAATATCGCATATTGACATTTTTGTCAATCATCACCTTTTAAGGTCCGTATAATCAGAAAAATATCAATTATCTGAACAAGTACTTGCACCCAAATTTACAAGTACTTTTTCAAGTACTCGATACTTTCAAGTACTTTAGAAACTAAAAAAGTACATGTATTTCAAGTACATTTTGAAACATCAAGATACTTGGTGCTTGTAGTTTGCCCAGCTTGATCCCAGAGAATAAGTTTACGATGGAGGATGGGATGGGAAGCCCAAAATGAAGAAAAAGTTCATTGCAGAGTATACACGAATCAGGAATATCTAAAAAATCTAAGTAAATAATGTCGCCGAAAACAGAAAACCTAATGCTAGGTGTCAGTAGAAAAATTGCGCCTTGTGGAAGAACACGGCCCTCTTTATTTAATTTAGGTTCATAATTTTGTTGCTTATGAAACAGTTATTAATAAGTAGTAAAAAAACTTCAACGCATCCCGCTACCCTTGGTAAGGGAGGTATAGGGATCGTGCTAAAAATCACATATCGAGATTTTGGTAAATGACCACGTTTTAAGGTCCCTAGAATCCTCCACTCAAATACTATCATTCAGAAAATTTTGAAATCTTGTATTTCGAACTTATTTTGTATTGGAAAGAGCCCATTAGATTTTGGTGGAAATCGGATAACCGGAAATGGCACTTTACTAGAAGCTCAAAATAGTTTTTCTTCGAAAAATACGTTTAAATGTTATTTTTTGAGATTAATGTTATTATAAAAATTAAATATTATTAAATTTTCTATAGATTTGCATTAATGCTTTTCTATATATTTTATGGTTAAATTTATAAAATTATCTATAATTTAAATCCCAGTGCCTACGCTTTAAACAAATAAAACGCAGTTATTTAAATGTATGTAACTGACAGATAAATGTCACTATCAAAGAACTAATGGGGTCTCGTGGCCGCGTGCCTGAGTGTCTGGTTGTGAATCTGGGGAACCGGGTTCGATCCCGACCGATGCCAAATATTTCGAATTTTAAATGGCACAAAATTGACCCCTGTGGTGCACTCTCCACGCCAGCAATGAGTGCCCGTGAGGTGACGCCTGGTAAACGCCCGCACGGTACAAATATGTCATCATCATTACCGATATCTGCCTACAAAGCAGAATGTCACACCCAGCAATGGGTAATATGCCATGATGATATGATGATATTTTTTAAAGAACTAATCATTTCAAAATAATATTAATAACGTTTTAAAAAGAAAAAAGTAAATAGAACAGAAAAGGAATTCAATACAGTTTCCAGCATAAGTATATATGTAGGTAGGTATTTAGATTAATAAAAATTAACGATTTACAAAAATATTTAAGCTAATCCTCATTTTTGGATTAGTGAATTCTATTCTATCCCGGTATTTAAATTTCAATCTTCATTTTATTATAGCTCCAGTGGCTCAATGGTTAGAGCAACGCCTCATGTCATGAATTCCCTCGGGGCTATGGGTTCGAATCCCACTAAGGCATGGATGTGTGTGAATGTGAACCGACTCTGTAACTGGGATTTAATCCTGTTGAGGGGTTTAAAAAACGGTAGTTACTTGGATTAGATTAGACTATATTTTAAGAAATAAACTGTCAAAATTAGAGTAAAATTCGCTAATCCAAAAATAAGGACTAACTTAATCTTTTTTGTGACTCGGGCTGCAAATGGCGGGAGGTATTGTGATGGCCACACCAGATATATATTTTTTTAAATTTGTGCTACTACTTATGTGACAACAAATTATTTACGAATAAAAGTAAATTGGCATACTACCCGAAACAAACATAATTCTCTACTATGGTGGGTAACCGAGTCTTGAGGTCAGTGTACTTGACATTGCTCATGGAATACGAACACGTGAGCAGCGTGAACACGTGAAAACACACGCACATGGTCACGCACACACGTACACTACATAAGAGTGTGGATGTATGCACAATGGCCTTGAGATTGCTTCGTGGTCATGACGTATACTCTCCGTGTGTAGAGCTCAAAAGAGACCACAATATTTGGGAGACCCGGAGGTGAAGATGGAAAGCAGTGGCGGCGAATAACAGGGGATGCTATTTAAAAATTTAACAGGTCCAAATATTGTAAACATAACTTACATACAGCGATATGTACTTTCAAAAATGCCAAACAGTTTGGTATGGTTTGTTATAGTTCGTTTGTCGACAAGAGTGAAATGATTTTTTTTCGACTGACTAAGGCCCTGAATGTCTCTCCAATATGATACCATGAATGGTTGACTCCCATTTTTAATCTTTTTACTTCCTTATACATAGTATTACTTCCTTGTATATAGTAAAGGAAGTATTGTAATCGCGAAAAAAATCGGTTTTCAGATTTCATTAATTTTGATTAATTTAGTCGTGACGTATGTACGTACGTACGTATCTCGCATAACTCAAAAACGGTAAGCCGTAGGAAGTTGAAATTTTGTATTTAGAACTACTAAGACATCTAGTTGTGCAACTCTCTTTTTGGTTATTACATAATTTCCACAAGTGGTACTTTCTTGAAACCTATAATAGATTTTAATGAAAAGCTATTTTAAATTATAATCCAAAACTTTTCAAATTTGATATATAAGACTTTTATGTTAATGGAAATAACATAGTAGATTTTGGTGAAAATAGGCTAACCGGAGGTGATATATTACCTGAAGTTGTTGACAGTTTTTCTTGAATAAAATGGTTTTATTTTGATTTTAGAAATAAATACTTCAAATAAGCTTTATACCTTGTTCCATTTAACCCATTCAGTATAGCAGAGCATAGGGAGTTTTGACCTCTCTGATTGGCTGAAATTGGAGACAAGAGACAAGTTTACTCAATGTAATTTCGGCTACTTCAAGTTTGCGCTGTTGCCAGCTCCATCTACTGAATGGCTTAAATGGAACAGTGTACAGAAAATTAAATTCTGCGTCTAGCACATCCAATATTATTAAATTAGCCCTTTGTATAAGCGAGATATGTAAATTTAAAAATTCTATACTTTTTGGTTTTTGTAAAGCTAGTTATGGATTAATGTCAAATTACGTTAAATACGTGCAATTTTATAATCGGGTCTATATTTCATGTTGGTCTTGCATACAAGGAAGTCGTGTGGTGTCCACATCAGAATTTTACCTTCCGTATTGTCTTTGGTCAAAAAATTCGGTGGTGAGTTTTTGATGAATTAACACGTTTTAGAGTCCCTGGAATAAGATTTTACTATTTTTACGATGATGCTTGTATGTATGTATGTATGTATGTATGTATGTATGTATGTATGTATGTATGTATGTATGTATGCATGTGTGTATGTGTAACGATTTTTTTGAATCCATTAATTCAAATACTACAATCCAAAAAATTATAATTCTTTCGTATTCCTTTCCTTTACATCCATGTGAAGAGATGATTAGATTTTGGTTATAATTGCTCAACCGGAAGTACCCTAATTTGAAGATATTAACAGTTTTTCTTGAAAACCCACCTTTAAATATAATTTTTGCATATTTACTGTTGTTATAAATATTAAATATTTTATTCTTTATACGATTTGATAACATTTTATATTTCATATTCAATGAATTTAGAGTTAAAAAATTATAAAGAAATTAAATTTCATAAAGCAGCTAGCTATGATATAACCATGGAAAACTGGAAATATAGAAGCTCTTAGATACATGAAACTTTCTGTATGGAATTTGTACAAAATACATAATCTGATAGAAGATAATGTGCTTGAAATATGGAACCTTGGACAAGAAACTTGCTGTTTGGAATTTGTACAAAATATGTGGAACTGACGGAAGGTAATGTGCTGGCCACATCAGATTTTTTATATTGTCTTCAGGAGACCACAATAAGAGAATAAATTTTGTCTAATCTAATAGACTTCATATTTACCAAAATCCTCATGCAAGATGGGAACTCGTGGTAGAGTACCTGAGTATCTGGTCACGAATCTGGGGAACCGGGTTCGATCCCGACCGACATCAAATATTTCGAATTTTAAATGCCACAAAATTGGCCCCTGTGGTGCACTCTCCACACTAGCAATGAGTGGACGTGAGGTGACGCCTGGTACACGCCCCCCGGTACAATTATGTCATTATTACCGAAATCTGTGTTCAAAGCAGATTGGCATAGCAAACCCAACAATGGGTAATAAACCGTGATGATATATTTATTTATTTTCACACGCAGGGCGCTGTGATCCACTCTTCGAAGAAGGTCCCCCAGGTCGAAATATCTTCCACACTTTCTTTATCATCTTTTATTTTCTTTTATTCTTTCTTTTTCTCCTTCCTTCTTTCTTTCTGTGTGATACGTTATGGAGATGTGTGTATTGGAGATTCGAACAGGTTTTGAACGTAGCCTGGGGCATCTTACACGCGTTCGTGTGATTCTTCGCGGGTTATTGAACTCCACTTTTCCAAAAACGTAGATACGACCCCCCCCTCGTAGCCCCACACTCGCTGGCCATGTCCGCCGATGCCTCCTGGGAATTTTTTCTCCAGGAAGGAGTGGAAGGCTACACATACCACATACGAGAACAACAACTGGCACAAGAAGACGAAGATGAAGAAAGGTCTTGAAGATGGTGTATTTTAGTTTTGGAAGAATTAGAATGAGGTGACGCCCTCATGGTACAGATATATTGTCACTAGCGATGTCTGTAATGGATATAGGAGCCCTAACTCAATAGTTCGGCCGGTTTACATTTTCAACAAACAAAACAAAATTTTGTAGAAATACACCATATGTGTACGTTTTATTTGTTGAAAATGTGATGCCAAAACTGTTTGTATTCAAAGTTACGTTTGAATTTATTGTAATCCCTATATTTTCATCTGTTCTCAATTTACAAATTGCAGCTAGAAGAAGGATATTTCAAACGCATTGCTATTTTAATACAGATTTAAAAGTATACAATGGACCTTTTCAATTTAACGGCTATTTCTTTCTATCGCTGCAAATAGTAAGAAAATGGCGTGAACAACTGCCAGTTAGGCTGTCAAACGAAACAGCAGTCATTAATATACCTGTATTCTCAGTCAAAATTTGCATCGTTAGACATTTTAACTTCAATAAAAGCTTTTGTAACTTATTTAGATAAGATTTTTTAAAGTTATCTGAGATATTCCAACATTTTTCGTCTAAATTTTTTAGAAACAAACGCCATAGATCTCAGTTGTTGTTCTTACTATGCGCAGATCCCCATTGCGCATATCTTCTATCTCTTTAAATTAAAAAGGTCCATTAGGAAACATCTTATAATATTTTCATCTCTTCTATTTACAATTTGATGTTAGAAACGGTACATTTAAAACTCATTATTATTTTAATACAGATTTAAAAGTATATAATTAGGAAATGTTTTTAACGCAAATTTCCGATACGGTCCAGGATAGAAATTCCACCCGGCTCTAGTAATCCTTACCACAAGTCCCATAAAACTTTATCACGGGCACTTGGCCGATTCTATAATGAGTTTCATAGATTCCTTCCTACGCCTATTTGTTGACGAGATTCAATCTAATTTTATTTATCATTGATTTGGTAGCTGAACTTTTTTTTGCAATGCAGCTACATAAGTAAAGACTCCTAATATGTTTAAAAATGACATATGACACCTGTCCATTTGACACTACACTGTGACATCACATCCCGCTAGCCCGCTAGATGCGCTAGGTCCTACTAAATGCGGCCATAAGCCGGCCGAACTTTTACAAACCTAAGCTATTATTATTTCTAAATTAAATAAATATTCCACCAACCCCGGTGGTGTAGTGGGCAACGTAGCCGACTTACAACCCAAAGTAGAGCTTCTTTAATTATTATGAGTAAGAAAGACAGTAAAATTACTTTCTCCGGCTAATGGAAAAGCACTAGCAAAAATCCAACGACATAGAGATAGAAGAAAGTATATTAGTATGTGAAGAAACGAACCGGTGACATTTATCTCTGGTTTCTAATTGAATTAGACCAGTAAACTGAACCACATCGAAACTGGAGGTATAGCAGTTTCAAACTACTAATAGAGCAACACTATACTTCGTTTGAAAACAATTTTTTAAACCATTTTTGACCAAAGTTCTGCTAACAATCAACTAAAAATTCTAAATTGTAGAGTTAATTTGCGCGATGATGTTCTGCCTTTGTCTTGAGCGCTTTGAATGACTCTGCTGATTCGATTTGGGGGCAAAAGTTCGGGTGGCCCACATTTTCATAAATTAATACGTAGGTACTACACTTCGTCACATTCGCGTATACTTCAAGAAATAGTTGTCTCTTCAATATTTTGATCCCCAAAAATGTTAACAATTTCACGGTTCAGCTATCTGTCCAAATAACCTATAGATAGATTTGCGTATTACAAGTTTGTATAACATCTTTCGGAACTTTTTCTGGTAATATTAACATAGTATATTATAAAATAACTATTATGTATATGACAACTAGATTAGGCCTTATTTTTGAATAAAATTTGGTGCGTAAAATTTTTCTCAAAACATTTGTTAGATACCTTAGTTTTAAAGAATAATATTCTGTAGTGTGAAAATTAGGATTAGATTTATTGTTTATACTTTAGATTTAAAGACTTTGGCCGCATATTATGTAATTACTCCATCCGCACTTCAGACTTTAGGGTCTCTAAATCTAAATCATAAAGCTAAACATTGCAAGGTCCAAACTTTAGGTTTATGATTTAGTTTGACGTCACAAACTTCAGCAATGAGAACGAGTCTGAAATGATATAGATATATACACCAATCTTTATTTATAGGATCCACTTGGTGGATTCGGCTTTTTAAACAAATGCGAGAAGAACATAGAGACTCTCATAACTTAATTGCTGAAATATTACCAATAATGCCAAGCGAATGACAGTTTCACGGCGCACAGGTGTTTTGTTGAGTACTGCTCTACCAATATTTTAATCTTGTTTTTGACGCATTTACACTGATGTCTGTACATATCAAAACTAATTTTCAGGTAATTTAAACTTACATTTATGAATGACTTAAGGTACATTTACAAATGAAAATTACGTTTAGATTTATGTTTTATACTTTAGATTTAAAGACCTTGGCCGCATATTATGTTATGACTCCATTCACACTTCAGAATTTAGGGTCTCTAAATCCAAATCATAAAGCTAAAGATTGAAAGGTCCAAACTTTAGGTTTATGATTTAGTTTGATGTCACAAACTTCACCAATGAGAACGAGTCTGAAATGATATAGATATATACACCTATCTTTATTTATAGTATCCACTTGGTGGATTCGGCTTTTTAAACAAATGCGAGAAGAACATGGAGAATGTCATAACTTAATAGCTGAAATATAACCAATAATGCCAAACGAATGACAGTTTCACGGCGCACAGGTGTCTTGTTGATTACTGCTCTACCGATATTTTAATCTTGTTTTTGAAGCATTTACACAGATGTCTGAACATATCAAAACTAATTTTCAGGTAATTTAAACTTACATTTATGAATGACTTGTTTCACTATACCTAATATAATGTACGATCATATGTCATATATTTATTAATTTATTAATGAATGCACATCTCCTTGAATTTTTTTCCAAATAAATTTTTCACTGCACAAAAGAAAGCAAATGCGAAAAGGAAGATTCCTCCACAGTGATTCACAGTTATTTTGAACAAGGAAGTTAGCTATACTCGTATACAATTTTAGATTTTCCTAATAGGTGCCTATAAAATAATAATAGACACGAATAAATAATAATTTTTCTCATCTACAATAAAATAAATTTATCTTTTTGAAAGTAAGTAGAAAGTAAATTGCAAAATAGTTATAAATCACAACATGTAGGCGAATTTCTAGAAATTCTAATGAGAAAATTATTGTGTTCCATTACTTGCGATGTTAACAATTATTCGAAATCTCAAATCATACGTCATTTATTCTTACTAATACCTGGTAAGTAAGATCTTACATATTCTACCTTAAAACATAAATTCATATATAAACATGTAGGTACAGGGGCTGTCCTTAAATTACGTAACGCTTCAAGGGGGGGGGGGGGTCAAGAGTAGCGTTACGAGGGGGGTGGGGGAGGGTTAATGTGTGCGTTACGTAACGATAAAATATAAAAAATATTGCTAAACTTGCTTTAATAGTTTTGAAACATTCAAATTTCGCGGTGCTAATTCGTATACGCAGGTAGTCGTTTGTTTTCAATAACAGTCAACATAATATGTCGGGCACAGTTCAAATTCGGGCCAGTGGTCTTTCATTCGTGCAATGCAATTCATATTAAAACATGAATTCAAGTAGTGTTGATAAGGAAAAACTTTTCAATAGTTTGTTAAAAGCATATGGAAATGCATATGCTTTTAATTTCTGTGCTGTTATTTTTTCATCTTTATGTACATTAATTTAATTAGTTTCTATTTCAAATTTTAACTGAATATTAAGGAGACCATATACTTTTATATAGCCGTAGGGCAAGAGTAGTACATTATTTTTTCCTCTTTATGTACATTAATTTAGATAGTTTCTATTCTGTTCTGTTATTTTTCTTCTTTATGTACATTAATTTAAATAGTTTCTGTTGCAAATTTTAACTGAATATTAAGGAGACCATATACTTTTATATCCAGTAAAGAAATTGGGGCGACAAGCCGTGGGGCAAGAGTAGTACATTATTTTTCCTCTTTATGTACATTAATTTAGATAGTTTCTGTTCTGTTCTGTTATTTTTCTTCTTTATGTACATTAATTTAAATAGTTTTTGTTTCAAATTTTAACTGAATATTAAGGAGGCCATATACTTTTATATCCAGTAAAAAATTGGGGGGGGGGTCAAGTACTGCGTTACGTAATATATGGGTAGGGGGAGTTCATGTTTGCGTTACGGGTGCATTACAAAGGGGGGAGGGTGTATCAAAAATTTCCTAATTTTGCGTTACGTAATTTAAGGACAGCCCCACAGTAAAAATTTTTAAAGATGTCCTATCAATCTGTACCTTTCATGTACGAATTAACAAATTGGCATATATTTATCTTTCTCACAAAAAGCGTGTGCGATAAGGATGAATATAACACACCCGTCTTTCAAAAATATGAACACGCCTGTCTCAAAAATTCATATTGTTTCGACTAAGTTAGGACATTCTATTTTAATATGATGCTCGTTGTTGACAATACTTTCGCTGTAACGTAAGTTTATTTATTAATTCAGATATATTTCCTGAATTCATAGCCGTACGAATAACTTATATTTTCTATTAGTGTCACTGACAATGACAATGGGTCAGTATCTTATTTTTCACATATTTATATAAAAACTAAGTAAACAACACTACTGAATTTGACAGAACCATTATTTGCACCGCTCTGTTGAAATGAAGACATGCACTGAATGGATTTCCTGCCTACTCTGTATAGTAAAAAGGCCTTACTGTACTTCTAACATATATACTATTTTTGTTTGAAATAATTTTTTTTGCACGATCGTGTTATTTTTTATATTTACCGATAGTGTTTCCAAGACAGTAGGTCTTATTTACAAATTACTGAACGGTAAGTGATGTGACTCACGTCGGTAAGTGATGTGCTTCACTTACTGTGAGGCGAGACGGTAAATTAATAAAAACAAAAATCAAAACTTACTTCAATAATCTGATGTGGCCAACACATAACCTCTCGCCAGATATTTTACCTGGTTGTACGCATAAAACGAAAAATATTTTTAATTACAAATACATATATTCATGTCTCACTACAAATTATTTCTCACATATATTTGCAAAATCTATGGGATATTTTAATATAAATTATGTACAATACATACATTTTCTTTATATTCAATATCCTGAAATTTTCTTTTTCTACTTTCCTTTTCTTTTTCTTTATATTTGCCATTTGTTCGCAAATTCCTTTTATATTCTTTTTTACGTATATTGTTTTGCGTTGTTGAATTTTTTATTTCCATAATCTTAATAATGATGTACAAATATTTTTGACAGTGGCATACAAATATTTTTGACAGTGACATTTATGTGTCAATTACAAACATTTGAATTTATTGCCTTGAAGTAGTTTGATCCAAGAATTTTTACATCAAATTATTTTATATGCATTTCTTTATCTCTAAATCTGTAGCAGATATAATAATGAATTTATATTTATCGAATAAAGAATTTAACGTTCTTTAATATAAGTATTTACATACATTTTCGATAAATAATATTTAGATGATTTTTTCTTGTAACTACTACTTCCGGTTGTCCAATTGTTACCAAAACTGACTCGACTCTTCCCATTATTGTTAGATTGAGGAATCAAAACTTACTTCAAAAATGACAAATATTTTTTTTTATATGTCAAAATTATTTTCAAATCTTATTTTTCTTTTAAATTTTGTGCGTGGATGGTGCAAAAAATAGTATAAGCATCACGAACGTTAAGGAAGTACAGACAAAATTGGGACCTTCGCTCAGTCCCCAAACATTGTCTTCGATCGGTAAACTGTCCTTACCGTTCTTTATACTGTAAAATTGCAGTTTTCATTTTATGAAAATGCTATAATATAATTTTCGTTACCCATAATAGGTGACGGAAGGTAAAAAGGTATTACATTATCATCGGAATTTCAGGTATTACAGCAAAAAACAGGTATTACGAAATAAGTATTGTATGATTGATATATAACATTCCAGATTTTTATTACATATTAATATCATTGTTTTTATAAATAATGAGTTGGAAAATATACATATATCATAAAATCGTTTATTATTATGTCAATTTTTTTATTGGAAATCATATAAATATAAAATGAAATACATATTTGTAAAGTATTAAATAAAAATAGAAATTAATTTAGTATTTATTTTGTTGTCATTCAAAAGTGAATGTACGTAATATAAATTTTGATTTGCATTTTTTTTATTTTGATTTATAAACAACGATAAACTTATCTAGAGAAGCTCGTTTAAGTGTGTATAATGGAGTGCTAGTGCCTGCTTTGATGTATGGAAGCGAATGTTGGGCATGGACGGGAAAGCATAAAAAGAGAGTGACTGCCGTGGAAATGAGGTATTTACGTAATGAATGTGGATATGTAAGACGGGATCGCGTGAGGAATAATTTGGTGTATGAAGAATGTATGGTTAGGAAGAATGTTGTTAAGAGAGTAGGAATGAGCCAGTTGAGATGGTTTGGTCATGTGGAGAGAATGAAGAGTGAACGGCTTGTAAAGCGTATATATCTTGGTGAAATTGAGAGTGTTCGATTGCGTGGCCGTCCAGTGTGTAAGTGGATGGATGTGATTGATAAGGTATTAAAAGAGAGAAAGTTTCCGAGTGGGAAGAGAAGAAGAGCGTGTATGAATGCGATTATGAATGTGGCAGAAGCGAAAGAAGTGTGCTTAGACAGGAATGTGTGGCGAAGGATGATTGTTTCGTAACTATTATTGTGGTCCGGTTGCGGTATTTCGCTACCGAAAATCGGTCACTTTAATATGTTAAGAGTGAGGAATATATGTTGTACCTATGATGTCAGGTTAGTAAGAATGTTGTTGAAAGAGAGACTGATTATTTTTTGGATGATGTTATTTTAATTCTTTCGTGTTTGTGCTAACCCACTAAGTGGGAAATGCGTGATTTTATGTGTATGAATGTATGTATGTATGTATGATAAACGTTATTATCCATTTCTGGGTATGTCAATATATTTGCACCGTTGAGAACGTTTTCCAAGCATCACTTCCACACGAGTTTTAAAGCTATATATTTATTCCACAACATAATATCCGGCAATCACCCATCCAAATATGGCCAGATCCGAACATTGCTTGACTCATTAAATCACACCGCAAACAACCTCACCACGTATACAATACCCATAATCAAACATTTAAAAAAAAATCCACCACCACTACAATTTTTTCTTCTACCTTGCTTAGCCTCCTGAAGAAGTCCCCCAGGTGTCTGACTCCTCGGCGGTGATCCCCCCGACGCACTCCCTACACTCCCGGGATCAGAGAACCCTTGTGTGCTGCCATCCTCCGGTTGCTCGAAGAAACTCAGATTGAATTCTGACCCGGCGTCGAAACTCACCTCCGGGGATAATTTATCGGCGGGAGGTGATCCTAGGCCTCCGGAAAGAGGTTCGACTTTGAAGACGTCCATCGTCAGCCCATTCTGAAGATGCTATCAAGAAGAAGGAAGATGGGGTTGATGGTCTTCGACGAAGATTAACACAACACTTCTTCAACAAGAATTATTTTAAGATTACGAAAATTTTTGTCACTAAATATTTATTTATTGGCACTGACACTGTATATTAATTTGTAGTTACTAATGTCACTAAATAATGTGAATAGAAAGTCTATATATTTTTATGTTACAACTTATTAAAAAATAATAATTTCTAAATAATTTTATTTTGAAGCGATATAATTTTGTATGTACATATAAAACACTTTTAACGATTATTTTAAACATTTATTTTAGTGGTTTAAAAAATAATTATATGTTAAAATATATTTGTATTGTTTACAAAAAAAAAAACACAAAATTTTGTAAATAATTGTACCTATGTATGTTAAATTATAATTCCAGTAAAATTTATTTATATATTAATATATTTTGTTTAATTTGTGATAAATGTCAAAACAATTTGTATAATTTATTTATTATTTATTTATTCATAGTCACTATAAAGTTCATTATTCCAAAGACAATAAAACATAATAACTTCCTTCTTCTTACATTATTTTCCTTCCACTTCACTTCATCATTTCACTCCACTTTAACTTTCTGCCTTCTTCATTCTTCACTATTTCTTCCTCCAATCTTCTTCTTCATATTTATTTCTTTCTTATTTTGTTCCATCCATCGTTACGTAACTCAGAGCCGTCGTACTTTTGGAAGAGTGTATAACACTACCACTGGTTCTGAGAGAGTGCAGCTCGCTTCGGCACACCAGTGGCGGAGGGGTGAGGGCAGGTGACCATTGGCGTGCAGAGGGGAGGGTCAGTGAACCTCAAGCTTCCTGGGTTATAGTTATGTAACGTGGAGAGGATGGCGGCTCAGGAGAAGAGCTCCAAGAAGATGCTGATGGTGGTTGTTCATTCTTATACTTCAACGGTGTTTTGTTTGTTTTTTTATTTCACTTGGATTCAAACCCGGGACCTTCCTATTACTAGTAGGATGTTTTAAAATCCTATTGAAGTCTATGGCCGTTAGTATGAATAAACGATTAAAACTAATTAGCGAGAAGTTAACTAGCAGTGTTTTTTCTGTCATTCGTGACGCAGATTCGATACTGACCAATACCAAAAATTATTTCGAATTTTAAATGAGACAAAAGTGACCATTTGGTGCACTCTCCACGCCAACAATGAGTGCCCGTGAGGTGACGCCTAGCAACAATGGGTAATATGCCGTGATGATACATTTATTTATTTATAGTTTTCTGAATATTTATCCAGTCTCATAAATGTGATCTATGGAGTCAAGCATGGATGAGTGCAATTCATAAAATGATGGAATATCCTACAAGGGTCATGCTAGAATATAACACATGGTTCACACTTTATTTTAAATGTTCTTTCCTTCTGCTTCTTAAAAAGCTCACAGCCAATATCCTTTTGAAACGCTGATTTATTTTCAAATAATCATGAATTACAATATTGCAACTGCAACATCAATAGGGCATACCACCATTTATATATATATATATATATATATATATATATATATATATATATATATATATATATATATATATATATATATATATATATATACCGTGTGTCTAGTTTTTTTATGGACCATAGGAGATACAATGGTAAAATTTTCATATGGCTGTAAATTCTGCCCTATCAATTTTAGAACTAAAGTGTAAACATAAATGTTCAGAATTAAATACTGCATCAAATTAGTCTAAATTTGTTGATATAATAGATTCTTGCCATGAAATAAACGTAAAATAAAATATCCGTCTTTAAGCTTTTTACAGAGTGCCATGCAAGACAAAATATGCAATTTAATTAGTCATATTATTTGACTTTGACAGATAAAAGTTTATTAATTGATATTTAATTGTTAATATTGTTCCATTTAGTTTTTTCTGCGATGGCAAATGTATCTATGCTTACTGATAAATAATTTAATGAATTCAATAATTTTAAAAACTTTATGACACATGTCATCTGTCAAATTCAAGCAATACAACTGTTTAAATTTTTTTGTGATAGTGCTCATGGCACTCTGTAAGTAGCTAAAAATTATTACTTTTATTTTGCCTCTCTTTCGCAAACGAAACGCATGCAAACAATAATTTTGGACTTTTTAGATGCAGTTTTTAATTCTGATCATTTTTTGTATTTACACTGTTGTTCTAAAATTAATAGGGCAGAATTTACAGCATTATGAACCACAGGGGTAAATTTTGTGCCATTTAAAATTGGAAATATTTGGCGTCGATCGGAATCGAACCCGGTTCCCCAGATTCGCGACCTGACACTCAGGCACACGGCCACGAGACCCCAAAGGAAACTGACCCTTATTCCGTTACAAAAGATTAGAATTGTACTCAAATACCAGGAGGCATTTAAAATGACCTTAGCAACAGGATTCAGGGATGTATTTAAAAAATTTAATATTGCAAAATTCTAGTTCGTTCGTCTCAGGTGTCAGCAACCCTCGAGTCGGAATTACTGTTAGAGGAAATTAAAAATAATCCTATTTCATAGAATTGCCAAACTAAATAGTTTAAAGATCAAAATATTTTGTTATAATCAACATAAACGAAAAATGTTTAAAATATTTTAAACGCGACCCTTGTTTTAATATTCAGTTACCCTAGTCGGCCATCTATTTTCAGCCAGACATATTAATGTATTTCTGTTTTCCTAGTTCAGTATTTAAATGGATTTATGTAAAAATTTCATACCTAAATATTTCGAACAGTTCTATATTTCTCTAGGGTTTCAAAAGAAACCACATCTATAAAATAATTTAAATGTCAACTTTCATTCGTTAGTCATACCATACAAGGTTTGAAAATTTTCTAAATAATAGTATTTGAGTTGGAGTGGAGGAAGCATACACATACACATAGATATCATCGTGAAAATATTAAAATTGGATTGTAGGGACCTTAAAACGAGGTCATTTACCAAAATCTCGATATGCGATTTTTAGCACGATCCCTATACCTCCCTTACCAAGGGTAGCGGGAGGTAAAAATACTACGCCTTATAGACTCATAATATTCATTTATTGACTACAGTAACCTTTAAAACTCCACCCACACAAAGTTTTTTATACAATAAGAATTCCATGTTTAATAATAAGAATAGATGAGGAACATTTTTCTTCATCATCAGTCAAATATATTATTATTCCTTTTGATTAATTGCTTTTCCTGTAAGAATGCTAAAGGAAATAAAAGACATTTACAGTTAAAAAATTAGCGAACGAATAGATAATTACAGGATGCTGAAAAAATTCGACTAACTATTTTTAAACCATTAAATTTGTCTTGAAAATGGATATACCAAACTTTGAAAAAATCTCGCTAGGTAATGATTTTTCAAGAATATAGATTTAATATACGATTTATACTTTATAGAATGTTCAGTAAAGTTCAACGTATTGAAATTATATTTTTCAAAATGTTTTATTTTTCTTGAGGGCATATTTTGTTCACTGACCGCCTTAAAATAAAAATTAAAAGAATTCATTTTTTCTACGGATACCAGCAATTTCCAAATTGTAGTTCTGGTTTGATTTATATATCTTTTTTATTTGGTAGCATTTTGATTAGTACGTATTAGTAACGGTTGTTTAATTGTAGATAATGTATAATTATTGACAAATTTTCGTGCATAAAAAATTTAATTAAATTGTAAATGATGATAGATGTATCATCAAAAATTTAAACATAGGTGTGTGGATGATAGCAATTTTAATCGAAAAATATTACAATTTATTCATTTATAATTCCTTTTTGATATTATCAGGCAGTCTTCCGCGTTGCATATTAAATTTTTCTCATGCATTGTGTAAAAATAATGCACTTAAACAAATATGCTTAAAGCTCTTAACAGTAATGTCTTATTACGTTATAAATACTTAGAAAACAAAAGAAACTCCGTGCTGAAACTGCCTGAAACAGTTGCTTACTGAAGACAGTAGACTGTCTACTGCATAGTGTTTTGTTTGAAAAAAAGGCGAGGCAATATATTTGTCACACTTGCAGGATATTCTGGGAGGACAGTTAGTGTTTTGTTTCTTGACAAATGGAGAAGGATTATTTTTACTGACCTATCTAGTAGGCCGTCATTTTCCTTTAATTTTCCTATATTATCTATATGATACCCTTTTCAAATTAACTTCGTAATACCAATTTTCTTTCAAGAAGTAATACCCAAATTTGCTTTAAATTATCTTATAATACATTTTGAAATTTTTTCAATTCTTTAAGAAATATAATACCTTCATTTATGTAGACCATATTTCTTCTTAAGCCTGTTGAACACGGTCATAAATTACTATACAGGCTGTTTCTAAACCTGTGTCTCAAATTTTAAGGGTAAGTTCTAACCAAAATGAGTAAGCTAAATCAACATACGTCTGATCTTCAACTGTTTCCAAGAAAAACAAAAAATCAAAGAAAAACTGACAAAGATAGTGATCGTACAAAATTTGCTTGTCAGTAGACTATAAAAAAATCTGATGTGGCCAGCACATTATCTTCCGTCAGTTCTACGTATTTTGTACAAATTCCACAAAGATATTTTTTGTGCAGCCGGACGTGAAATAAGCATTTCGCAGCCGCAATACAGGCCGCGAAATTAAATTTCGTGACCGTTGTCATGGTAGCGGCCGCGACATTAGGTAAACAATCACTTTGACACTTGAGAATTGCATGGTTTTGTTTATCAAATGTTAATTCCATAGTCACCTTGAAATCTAACTTTCTATTTACAATGAAACTGTTTAAAATTAATAAAATTTGTAATTACATATTTTTTATGGTTGCACAAAAAATATTGTGTACAGCTTGTCCGCGAAATCCTTTAGCGCCCTCGAGATTGTCTTGCCTCGGCCGCAAGCGGCCTCGGCGACAATTTTTCTCTCAGTACGCTAAAGAGTGATTTCGCGGCCTTGATATACAAATAACTATTTTGCAAATGATTCCATATTTCCAGTACATTATCTTCACTCAGTTCTATATATTTTGTACAAATTCTTCTAAAAGATTTTATATATTTCCAGTCATATTATAACACAAACATACTATGTCGATTGCACTTGACACTGACATTTGTCATTCACAATTTTCTTAATATAGTAGATGGTTCCATGGTTATAACACAGCTGGCTGCTTTGTGAAATTTATTTCTTTATCATTTTTAATTCTATATCCATTGAATATGAAGTATAAAATGTAATCAAATCGTATAGAGAATAAAATATTCTTTAATATTTATAATAGCATTAAATGTGAAAAAATTATATTTAATAGCATTTTTTCAAGAAACACTGTTAAAATCTTCAAATGAGGGTACTTCTGGTTGACCATTTGTAACCAAAATCTAATCAGCTCTTCATATGGATGTAAAAAAAAGGAATACGCAGATATTATAAGTTTTGGAAAGGTGGTATTGGAGTTATGCATACATACAGACATCATCGTAAAAATAGTAAAATAAGAGACAATACCTTCCTTACCTAGAAGTGGCGGAAGGTAAAAATATATGAGACAATTTTTCTCAATTTCTAATAGTTATGAAAATATTTGAAAATGAAATATTAGCCAAGCTCGCCACTACATTTAAACCTAGTACAATTGATTGTTTTTTTTAAAAAAAACAAAAGCACATCTAATATGATCTCTCAAAAGTAAAGAAAAGGTCTCATTTAATAGAAGTCGTAACTGTTATATTTTCGGGATAACGGAGGTAAACCCCTTAAAAACTAATTTTTCACTAGGTACCTTATATCTCGAAACCTATTGAAGATGGGATCAATGTTGCTCAAGCTTATTTACCCCATTTTCCTTAAAATTTGTGACCCATGTTTAGAAGTACCCTGTATATCTGCTTGCCACGATCACAAAATTTGTTACCAAATTTATTACCAAATTTTCACCAGTAAAATATAATTTTTATACAATTTTATCTTGCAAATTTTCAATATAATAAGAAGCCTTCTTTGGAATACTAAACAAGCAATATAAGAACTCAAACCTCAAACCAAGATGCAGAGGACCAGCGAGTATTCGGTAATGATGCTCTGAGAAAAAAGTCCTCTGCATAATAACTAGCTTTGGACCGGTTATACACACACACACACTTACACACACGAACATGCAGGCACACTCCCAAATATCCAAATCAATTCGATAGGTATATATATATAGCTTACAGAAAGCCATCCAACTTGATAAGTTGAAAACAATTTACAATTGAAATCTGTATTGATAAAAATGAGGTATTAGATTGTGCTTTATGATTACTTACAAGAAGGTAAACTTCACAAATCGATATAATTAATGAATAAAAATATAAACGAAATCCAATACTTGTTAGCTTTGTTGGGTAACCTTGTCCTGAATTACTTTTAAATACCTTTTTATTATTTTTTCACAGTGATTTTCCCATAACTTTGCTTTTCGAAATAATTTACCACCAGCTCTAAAAATAATAACGATTGTATCAGGTTGATGCGTAAGTTCGTAGTGTTTGTACTGAATTCAAAATTTATTTATTTTTTAATAAAGAAATAGTAATTTACGTAAAAAGATTTTTTTTTATCGGGTCTCGTGGCCGCGTGCCTGAGTGTCAGGTCGCGAATCTGGGGAACCGGGTTCGATCCCGACCGACGCCAAATATTTCCAATTTTAAATGGCACAAAACTTACCCTTGTGGTGCACTCTCCACGCCAGCAATGAGTGCCCGTGAGGTGACGCCTGGTAAGCGCCCGCACGGTGCAAATATTTCATCATTACCGATATGTGTTTACAAAGCAGATTGGCACACCCAGCAATGGGTAATATGCCGTGATGATATATTTATATTTATTTATTTATTTGGTATGAAATTCTCATTTCCGGACTAATTTGAGCCTTGAAAGTAAGATTTCCATGACTGGTCATGAAAATAAAATTTTCATGACTAGTCATTTTTACTTTCCACTGTCTGTACTAATTTGATTCACTTTTCTAATGCTGCACCACTTTTTGAATCTATCGTACTCCTTTTCGTACCGCTGTTTGGATATTTTTGGAGTAAATCTGCCACAGCGGCGTTCGCCGCATCAGTTATGTCCATCGGTACTTCATCTTCACCATCAAAATCATGTTCGCATTGCGACATCGTTTTCAAAAGGAAAATTACTGGTAGCAAGAAAGCAAACACAACGCGTCAAATTTTTATAATAATAAAATTTGTCAGTTTGTTTGTTTGACAACGTTTTCTAAAATTTGTCGTAGCTCTGATGATTTATGCAAACCTAATTTTTTCTATAATTTTAAGCTTCTATAATTGCCGATTTAAAAAAAATAGAATACATCACGCGTCATAAAAATGTCTTTGCTTGATTCGGACGCTTTGAAGAAATGCGCATCCTCGCATTCTTCAAACAAGGCTCCTCGTCTGCAATGAAACATTTTCATGACTTGTAATGTAATATACCATTAAAGTGATACTTTTTCGGTAAACAAGCTTGAAAACACTATCACGTATTTTTTTTTTTTTTTTGGCGGTCCTGAAAATGTAGTATACGAAGATCTATAGTTTTTAGGCTCCTTAAAAGAGGTCAAGTCGAATTTTATCCGAACCGCCCCCTAATGTGGTTTCAAATAAATAAAAAAAATTGTGCAGGCAATGATTCCGCTTAATATTAATATTAGACCGTGCCTAAATGCACTTGATTTTTCCCCATTTAAATAACATTTCTTTGTTCAAAGCCTACTCCGAGTTAGGAATTTTTTTGAAAACACTGTACTAGAGTGACCCGAAAATATGTGAACGAAATTTAAAGTTCCAATCAATAATTCTTAAGACAATTGTAGATAGCTTTTTTGGGCTTTTGTGTGATAGTTTAACCATGTATAATTATCTTAAAAATAATGATTGGGACTATAAATTTTGTCCTCATATTCTTGGGTCATTCTAGTATATATTCCAATATTGAGTGGATTTTTTAAACCTCCTATTGGCTCGGAAAAAATAAAGTTCCAAAATGCGTCAAAACCCAATGTTATTTAAATGGGAAAAATCAAGTAACTTTAGACACGGTCTAATATTAATATTAAGCAGAATCATTACTAGCTCAATTTTTATTTATTTATTTGGAACCACTTTAGGGGGGAATATTCGTTTTCCGGGAATGGACTGTGTCATATTTTGAGTCAGAGCTCAACGTTTCGCCCGCAGTCGTATGGACCATCTTCAGGAGCTAGGGGGATAGTACTGTCTTAAACAAGGTTACCCGACGTGTCAACCACGCTAGAGGCCGAGTTTAAGCAACAAGAAGGGGAGACTCAGTTTACAATGTTACCCGACGTGTAAACCACGCTAGAGGCCAAATAAACCAAGTGACGAAAGGAAGGCCGAGAAGACAGTTATATACTAATCTAAAGATACGGTAGATGATGATAATGAGGACCAATGGGAATCGAGTTCGATTAGTGACGAAAGGAAGGCCGAGAAGACAGTTATATACTAATCTAAAGATACGGTAAATGATGATAATGAGGACCAATGGGAATCGAGTTCAATTAGTATATAACTGTCTTCTCGGCCTTCCTGTCGTCACTTGGTTTATTTGGCCTCTAGCGTGGTTTACACGTCGGGTAACTGAGTTTCCCCCTCTTTTTGCTTAAACTCGGCCTCTAGCGTGGTTGACACGTCGGGTAACCTTGTTTAAGACAGTACTATCCCCCTTGCTCCTGAAGATGCCCCATACGACTGCGGGCGAAATGTTGAGCTCTGACTCAGAATATGACACAGTCCATTCCCGGAAAACGAATATTTCTCATGACTCAGACTGTGGAAGCCTACGCAATTTTTTCACTTTAGGGGGTTGCCTAGTTAATATTAAATTTGACCCCTTTTAAGGTCCACCCTAATAGTTACGTATATTTTATTTTTTATTGCGATGAAATAAGAAAATAATAAATAAATACATAAACAAATAAACAAATAAATACATGAAC
Organism: Harpalus rubripes; assembly: GCA_963082715.1. Lineage (NCBI taxonomy): Eukaryota > Metazoa > Arthropoda > Insecta > Coleoptera > Carabidae > Harpalus > Harpalus rubripes. The sequence goes on along the minus strand of OY720452.1, from coordinate 1,126,782 downwards.
AAATAAATAAATAAACAACTGATCTCCATAAAAACATTCATGTGGGGCCGGAAAGTTGCTATCTGATCCCTTATAGAATATATGTATATAAGAATATTTTCTCCTCCATTGTTTACGATTGCCTCCCAATGATCTGACAGTTTTTTAATTTTTCGTCTGAAGAAATCCGGTGGTTTGCAAGTGAAGAATTTGTCAAGCCAAAATGACCCTCCTTGAATCGAGAAAACCATTTCCCCCAATGGCGTTTTCTCCGTAAACGGCACAAATGGTTCTAGCGGCATCCGATGCCTTAACGAAATAAAAGGATATGTCGGATATGTTCGTTTTTTTTCTACTTGACATTTCATTTTCTTTTGACAATAACTTACACAATTTTACTCCAATTTGCAAATACAAAATTGTACAATTAAACAATAATATAACATTAAAACAACGTTGACATAATTGTCTAGTAAATTCGTTTCCAAGGAGCTACGAACTTATCATCCCAATATTTATAAATACGGTTCTAATGTTATGTTGTTAATGATTTTGCATCGAGTACTCTCTGATATCCTTATTCTTCATGTTGTTCTTGTTGTCGACAAAAGAAAGACGGAAATCCCTCCTTTCTGTTTCATTTTCCATAGCCTACTTACCAAGTATAATGTTAATATATTCCGACAAGTAGAATAAAAACAATTCAATTTTATGGTCTCTCCGGGCGAGCACAGAGCGAGGCATACTCCCATACTTATTGTGTAACTTATACTTTATTTATTATGATCTTTTACCCTATACGGATCACTTTCACTTCCAGCTGATCGAGATAGATTATTACAGAATTATTAATTAATCTAACAATTGCCATAGTAAGTAATTTTCAACAAATAGAAAAGCGACAACGGGGATATATTTCAGAGAAAGTCGCACTTAATTTGATCTTTTATCTTGTTAATAGCTAATAAATTTTAACGCAAGATTTTTTGTAAGAAGAAAGTTATTATTTTAAAAGATTGATAGATGAAAAGGAAGTACAGCTTTCGCCACTATATACAAGTCAATCAAAGAAAGAATACAATTGAAAACTTAAAAACGTGTTTTAAGCCAAGCCCAATGTTTTATAAATGAAGAGCAAGGAAAAAATGAATGTCACAAAATGGGTATTTTTCAATACGCGAATGTTAAAATTTGAAACCATATTTTTGAAATAAGATACTGCATTCAATCTTAGTCCAAAACTCTGATTGGACATTATTACGAAGGCAGCGCCAAAACTATCCGGTCTGACTATGAAAGGACCGCTGTAGACTTACAATTAAATTTTATTTTTGAATATAATCCCCCCTGACATCAATAGCCGTGTTCCTTCGGGTTGTGATTCTGTGGATCCTGATTAATTTAATCGTGATCCTTTTGAAACAGGATTTAAAAATTATAGCAAGAAAACAACACAATCTAGTGTCAAATGTCAATTTCATATGCAGACTAATGCAAACTATCCTGCTTTATTTTATAAATAATCAACTGTCTAGTTTTATATTCAGAATTAAAAATGGGTTATATTGAAGTAAAAAATAATATTCTTGGTTAAGGAATATGAAGTATGTTTATTTCAAATAAATCTTTATGTGGTTCATTACACGCTTTTGTAGAAAAATCTTATTTTCCTTGATGCCACAAACCCCATATTCGTAAATTTCTACGCTCGAAATAGTATATTTTTAATTTTTTCTGAATCCCTGTGAATCACTCAAAAAGGTTGTTTCTGAAGGGAAGGAGGAATGTTGTCTAGTGATCACAAAATGAGAAAGTGGGGATAACGAATAGGAAACGTAAAACATTATTCTTCTTAATCATTATCACTTTTATCATTTAGATCACGAATCACAGACCGAAGGAACACGGCTAATGTACTTATTACGTTTCAGTAACAATTCAATACCCCTAAAAAAATATTCCTTTGGTTCTTCAAAATGTGCCCAAACTGCAGCCTTCACTGCTTTGTCGTCACTGTTAATGGCGCCCTCAAAGGTCCTTTTTCAAATTTCCAAACAGATAGTAGTCACTGGGGGCCATATCTGGACTATAAGGAGGATGATCAATTTGTTCAAAACCTGCATTGTCATGCAGCAAACGCACGCCTCTGGTTAGTTTACCACGTCTTATTTCCCGAATATTTTGTCGCAATTTATACAGAAGTGCTTCATAATATGCCCCATTGACTGTCGTGTTACGTTCTTTAAAGTCTATAAGTCTATAAGATCATAGCCATCACCTTTTTTGTCGACTGGCAGACCCTGTCCTTTCTTGGCGGTGCTTTTCCTTTTCGCCTCCATTCCATCGACTTTTGGATAAAGGATCATAATAGAGAATCATAGTTTCATCTCCTGTGACAGTTGTCTTCAACACCTCCGTTGGGTTTACATCACACAGCTTCAAAAAGTTTTGAGCGCATTCAACACGACGTTGGCGCTGAACTGCTGAGAGATATTTGGGGACCCACCTTGCACTAACTTTATTCATGCCTAAATGATCGTGTATGATTCGACGAATGCTTGTATCAGAAAGCCCCGTCACTTGAGATATTTCTTTCACCTTCAAGCGTCGGTCGCCTAATACTAGATTTTTAATAAGGGCAATATTGTCGTCCGTTACCACGTCCTTCCTGTTCTGACGTCATCTTTTAAGGATTCCTGCCCAAATCGAAACCGTTTCGACCAATCTTTTACCATAGAATAAGACGGTGAATTTTTCCCATCCAGTCGAACTTTGATACATTGAGGAGAAAGGCCTTCTCGGGTAAAGAATTTAATAACAGCTCAATACACTCGAGTGAAGAAAAATCTCAATTCTGATCGAATTTGAAATCCAGTCGAATTTAAAGTTACAAAATTGAGGCCCAATATTGTACCATGTGTCTTGCAAGGTAGATTTTACTAAACGAACTGAATTTTTACGAACTTTTTCATATTGTGCCAAGTAAAGGGCCTCGTTAGAAGGTAAGTCTGGACCCTTCAAATGCCGGTGAATTATCATCCGTAATCTGGCCCACAATTTTTAAGACTTAAGACTATTTTTTTTAAATCGACATGAAATTCCTCATTTCCGGACTAATTTGAGACTTGGAAGTAAGATTTCCATGATTAGTCATTTTTACTTTCCACTGTCTGTACTAATTTGTTTCACTTTTCTAATGCTGCACCACACGGAAAAAAATAATTTGACTTCATTAGTTGAAATGCCTTAAAATGTCTCATCTGCATTTGCATTAACTAAATTTGTAAATAAATAAATCTGAAATAGTTTCTTATTTTTCTTTTATAGAAATATGTAATTTTAAATATGTCAATTTGTATTTCTAAGCTGGTTTCATCTCTTGCAGAATATTATTTTTACTAAAGAATATTTTAGTAGAGTAGATAATACGACAATACTACTAACAGAAATTAGGTAAAATTTATTAACATTTCCAATAAATTACCATGTGCTTGTGCAGAAATCTGTTTTTACTTTATTTCTTGATATTTTAGCCAAACAAGCATGATATTCTTTATTTGTGTTAATGTAATTGATTAAATCAGAACATATATTTTACTGTATGAGCAAATTTATTAACTAATAGGTTTAAAAAAATCCTGCTTGAATAAACAAAAATTACTATTTCAGCTAATCCAGTTTTCTCTTTTAGTTAAGATTTTACCAAGAGGGCAAAATGTTTTCTGTTTCAATGAATAGAATAGCCAAATTAGCTCAATCGTTTTTTCATCCCATTCCCCTATACTGTACCACACACGTTATGTTGTGATCTACCTTATATCGCGTAGTACGTATACGTAGAATGTGTTCTGTATCTTTAGAAGCAATAAGATATTGGAAAAGTGCGTAATACTTGTGTCTTTCTTATTAAACTAATAGTAAGTTGATCATGTATTCTATTATTTATTAGTAAAGATATTAATTACATTGAGGAGGAGATCAATGTTGATCATTCCATCGAAATAATATGATATGCCAAATGGTAAGACGTACATTTCTTTGAAAAGTTGTGTTTAATAAAATGTAGATAAATAGAAAGTTAAAACAAAAGAAAATTTCAAGAAAACAATGTAGTGTTGTTTATTTTTTATTATAAATTATTGTATTGTTTTGTAATTACACAACGAATTTTTATTTTTGTATTAAATAAATAATATATTAAATATATTTTTATATAAAATACTTGATAAAATGTGTGTTTTTATTTCTACATTTCAATTTCATACTATTTAGTACAGTAAATTATAATTTAGGCATACTTTATAAAGTTCTCTGCGACAGAAGAAAACATTTCACAGTCAGGTAACATAATATCCGTAGTAGTTATTATTTAAAATATTTATAATTTTTTTGAGGAAACTAAATTACTCTCTCAGTAAGAATATTAGTATTAGTTAATATTATATTATATTTTACTATATTGGATTTGCTACTTCAAAAATAATCTAACGCAAGTGAGTAAATTATATTCGCTGGTAGAGTAAATATATTTTACTAAGGTAGTCACATTTTTACTCGGACTACAAATGTTATTTCTATTTTTTTTTTTAGAAATTGTATTTACTGTTTAAGCAAAAACAAAACTAGAAATGCGTATTTACCGATGTACTTAATGTTTTTCACTGTCACGATTTTAGGGTGTGTTTTTATCTACTACGGTTAAGTTTTTTCTTTCCGTGCACTTTTTGAATCTATCGTACTCCTTTTCGTATCGCTGTTTGTATTTTTTTGGTAGTAAATCTGTCACAGCGGCGTTAGCAGCTTCAGTTATGTCCATCGGTATTTCATCTTCACCATCAAAATCATGTTCCCATTGCGACATCGTTTTCAAAAGGAAAATTACCGGTAGCAAGAAAGCAAACACAACGCGTCAAATTTTAAAAATATAAATAAAATTTGTCACTTTATTTACTTGTCATGACAACGTGACAACAAAATTTGTCACAGCTCTGATGATTTATGCAAACCTAATTTTTTCTATAATTTTAAGCTTCTATAATTGCCGATTTAAAAAAATTTAATACATCACGCGTCATACAAATGTCTTTGCTTGACTCGGAGGCTTTGAAGAAATGCTCGGACGCTGCGCAACCTCGCAATCTTCAAACAAGCCTCCTCGTCTGCAATGAAACATTTTCATGACTTGGAATGTAATATTCTATTTAAAATAGTCGAAATAATTTTGTAAAAATCTCACCATTTATGTAAATTTTTTGTTGAATATCAAACTACTTGTTTACCTCCATATTGCAAGAAATTTGTAATACAGGGTGGGGCAGAAAAACCTATCCGATTTCAAATCCCTTTTTCCCAGAAAAGGGAGCAGGTAGAGTAGTGGGGTAAAAACCGTTAGAAAGCCGGTTTTATGCCATTTGTCAGTAGTCAACATGCCTTGGTCTGGTGAACATCGTGCTTTTGTTATTGAGCGGTTTATCGAATACGGCGGTTCGATAATTGCTACACAACGTGCTTTTCGAATTCATTTCGGACTCGGGCGTCATGATCTTGTTCCACATCACGCTACGATTAAAGTGTGGGTGTCAAATTTTAGTCAGACGAGTTCAGCATTGAAAAAGAAGTCGCCTGGACGTCCCAGGACAGCAACAGGACCTGAAAACGTGGCCAATGTGAGAGCCGCGATTGAACGTTCCCCGCGTCGTTCGGCGCGAAAACATTCGCTCGCTTTGGCGATTTCCAACCGCAGTATTCGGCGCATTTTGCACCGGGACCTCAAAATGCATCCCTACAAAATGGTTGTTGCACAGGAATTAAGTGAAAGGGATTTTGAAACCCGTACGAACCTGTGTCGCGATCTCCGAGAACTCCCAAACGACGATGTTGTGCTCTTCACGGACGAAGCCCATTTTCACCTTTGTGGTTCCGTTAACAGGCAGAATTTTCGATATTGGAGTGACGAAAATCCTCGAGAAATCCATCAGGAACCCCTCCATAGCCCAAAAGTGACTGTGTGGTGTGCTCTTTCCCGCCTAGGCGTCTGGGGGCCTTACTTTTTTGAAGAAAATGGGCAAACCGTAACGGTCAACAGCGAGCGCTATTGTTTCATGCTGGAAAATTTTCTTAGACCCAAAATGGAAGAAAATGGCGTGGAAAATGTGTGGTTTCAACAGGATGGTGCAACCGCCCACACATCGCGACGATCAATGGACATTCTCAGGGAACTGTTTCCCGGTCGCCTCATTTCCCTGAGAGGTGATCTTGGCTGGCCGCCGCGCTCACCGGATCTCACTCCATGTGACTTCTTCCTTTGGGGTTACCTCAAATCGAAGGTTTACCAGCATCGACCAAGGACCCTTCTTGCTTTACGAAGGGAAATTGCTCGGGCAATTGAAGAAATTCCTGTGGAAATGACGGTGAAAGTCATGGAAAGCTACCGCGAGCGCCTAAATCAGTGTATCCGCTCCCAAGGACGACATTTGAGTGATGTGCTTTTCAAAACTTAAATTTAAAAATGGCATAAAATTTGCGATATGTTAATAAAAAATTTTTTTGACAAGTTGAGTGGTTTTAATTTTGTAACGTTTTGAAATCGGATAGGTTTTTCTGCCCCACCCTGTATCTTAGCAACATTGTTGTAGCAAATAACCAATAATAATTGCAAACACTGAATAAAACATGAAAATGACAGGTTTTACAACAGCAACGTTGCTAAGGCTTGGTAATTATGAACCTATGGGCTTGTTTTTTTCTGATGTAGTATCTTTGTTATCATTGCTGATTTCCTTCCCATATGTTGATGGTGACACATGATTCTGATTGGGAGTGTTCGATATTTGTCGGCATACACGTATGTTTTTCTCAGAAGCAACCGGTTTGCTGCGCTCAACTCTCGGGATGCTGAGTTCAATGCTTCCAGTCAACACCAGGGATTTAAATTTTAAATACAGAGAATTTGTTTACCACAAATACTCACATTCCTGATACCAAATGCATGGAGAAAAAGTAAATTCGACGTATGTGACAAGCAAATAATATCAGCACATCTTGCACGAAGAGTTTTAAATATATATAGGGAAGCTCTAATCTTACACAGATTTTATAGTTGATGTCAATGAATGTTTGTCAATCTGGAAGAATTTATTTCAAGATGGATTTTTACAAACGTATACCGGGTGTCTTAGGCCAACCGACACATGGGTGATTATGATGGCAAATCAGTTAATTGTGAATAGTATCTCCCCAGTGCAAGATATTAAGTTGAAATTTTGTATGCTTGTCCGGAGATACTAATTTTATGGATTATATTTCAAATTAGTCAATTTACATGTGTAATACTAGAAGAAATTAAGAAAAATTATCGAATTTCATATCCCGGAAAAAATAGTTCCTAAGAAACGGTTCAAATAGCATAATGGTAGCGTGTGAGTTTGGTAATAAATAAAATTCGTAAAATCGGATTCGGAACCAGTCGAGAGCAAATATATTTTTTTTTCAAACGTCGTAGAAATGGCATTTTTTGTGATTTGATTCACAAGATAGAAGTTTCATTTCTACTCCACTGGAAATTTCTATGCCGCCGGAGTAGAAATAGCTAATTTCTACGCCGCCGAAGTAGATATAAAATAAATAAGTATCCATAGAAACTACATAGAATTAGCGAATAAAAAGAAAAGTAGTGCGTTTGAAAAAAAAAATTAATGTGTCATTCGGAATAAAAGAGTCTTTGTGTGCCTCGCATGCAATTGTCCGACTCGCTTCACTCGTCGTGCAAACATCCATGCTCGCCACACAAAGTATCACTTTTACTCCTAATAACACAATATACTATTTTTTAATTTTTACTATTCAAAATAATTTTTATCATTAATATGTTTTTAATCTTTTATTCATATTTAATAAAATAATAATGGGGTCTCGTAGCCACGTGCTTGAGTGTCTGGTAACGAATCTGAGGAACCGGGTTCGATCCCGACCGACACCAAATATTTTGAATTTTAAATGGCACAAAATTGACCCCTATGGTGCACTCTCCACGCCAGCAATGAGTGCCCGTGAGGTGACGCCTGGTAAGCACCTGCACGGTACAAATATGTCATCATCATTACCGATATCTGCGAACAAATCAGATTGGCACACCCAGCAATGGGTGATATGCCGTGATGATATATTTATTTATTTATATTAGAAAATATAAACATTATTTCAATCATAAATTATATTTTGTAAAATCTGAATCACACTGATTACAGTAAATATTTTTGAATTTGTTTAAATGGATCAATTAAATGGCCTGCATGATCTCCTGCCCCTTAGATTTTTTCTTTGAGGTCATTTAAAATCAAAAATTTACGGCCATTATGAATTGACCACTTTAGAAGATCTTAAAGCGGCAATGAGAAATGATTGCAGTCTTATTTCAAATCGACAGCTGAGCAAAATGAGACAACAATGTTATGATCGTCTCGAATTTGCTTAGTACAAAATGGCGGTCATTTCGAATATTTGTTGTAATTTTTTAATTCTTGCTGTTGTATTTAGTGCGACTTATATTTTATAAAATTAATAAGTTGCGTTTCGTATAACTTCTCCATTTTATTAAATATTAATAGTATATTAAGTGTTTAAGAACGATAAGAACAGTTTACCGATCGAAGACAATGTCAGCTCAGTCCCCAATTTTGTCTGAGATCGGTAATTCCTTAACGTTCCTGATGCTTATACTATTTTTTGCACGATCAACGCACAAAATTTAAAAGAAAAGTAAGAAATGAAAATTATTTTGACATATTAAAAAAAATTTTTGGAGTAAGCTTTGATTTTTGTTTTTTATTTACCGTCTCTCCTCCTGAACAGTAAGTGAAGCACATCACTTACCGACGTGAGTCACATCACTTACCGTTCAGTAATTTATAAATAAGATCTACTGTCTTGGAAACACTATCGGTATATATTAAAAATAACCCGATCGTTCAAAAAATTAAATTTCTTATCTTATGTTTCAATAAAAAAATTATTTCTAATTTATGAAGAGGTTTAACTTTTCTCGAAACTACTGTTACATACATTATTTTTGTGTCTTCAGGTATATCGTTCTGTATGCAATTTGTAATTAACGCTTTCATTTATTGTTGAATGCTGATCTTATAATACGTTTACATCTTTCACCTTTCCATTGAACGCCAACGTACTCAACTCTTACAACTTACAACGTATAGATGTAACATTTAGTTGGTGCGATATTTCGATTATTTTCCCCGTCTGAAAACGAAACTTTCTGATTCTAAGTCTTAGCTTTTCTAATCACGGCTTGCTGCTTTTACTTCCTTGTATAGATTCTCTATCTCGCTTCAACCCACGCCCACATATGGACGAGATATACACAGGGCAGGACTCAGGGAAATTTGCAGGAGTTTCCTTTTCTCGAAGCCAGAACAAAGGAGGTATTTGTTGCCTTTTATAGTCGCTAAATGATGTCCTTTTTATCATCGGGAAGAGGAAAAAAGTTCCTAACATATCGTATTGTATTTCGAGTTATTTTTAAGTAATATAATATAACGTATGTCCCGTAAGCAACAAAATTAGGTACTTACATAAAAATGGGCGTAAAAACAAAAAGCCAAATTCTCAGATAAGGTGTTGATACGCTATTTTCACAAGGGGTGTATCCAAGGTTTATGTGGTCAAGTGATGTGAAGCTCTGAATAGTCAAATGTACATCTAATAAAATTGGTTAATTTTTTCGTTTTGGCCAGACCTTGTGTCCCGTAAAGGTACATTCACAAATGAAAATTAGGTTTAGATTTATGGTTTATACTTTAGATTTAAAGACTTTGACCGCATATTATGTAATGACTCCATTCACACTTCAGAATTAAGTGTCTCTAAATCCAAATCATAAAGCTAAACATTGCAAGGTCCAAACTTTAGGTTTATGATTTAGTTTGACGTCACAAACTTCACCAATGAGAAGGAGTCTGAAACGATATAGATATATACACCCATCTTTATTTAATATTCAATTGGTGGATTCGGCCTTTTAAACAAATGCGAGAAGAACTTGGAGACTGTCAAAACTTAATTGCTGAAATATAACCAATAATGCCAAGCGAATGATAGTTTCACGACGCACGGGTATCTGTAAGGTACTGCTCTACCGATATTTTAATATTGTTTTTGAAGCATATACATAGATATCTGTACATACCAAAGCTAAATTACAGTAAATTTAAACTTACATTTATGAATGACATTCTTAAACCTAAACAAAAACCATAAACCTAATTTTCATTTATGAATGCACCTTAACTATACATTATAAACTCAAAATTGGCTAAAAGACCAAAACGTACCATTTGTTCTGAGACGACAATGCCCCTAAACTTCCCCAATCTCATCCCATAACGTATAGTCGTAAAGTTTTAAGAAAACTCTTTTACTTTTTAAACTAATTATTACAACAATTAACAATAAATGTAACAATTAATATTTAACAATTAAATGATTGATAATGGACCTTTATCTTCAATGGCCCTTAATTTTCTTCTGACTTGCCCCATCATCCTCTGGACAACATCTGGATCGATTTCTCGAATCTTTTGGTAAATGCGACGTCGCAATTGTTCTTGATTTGCAGCTTCCCATCCCTTATCGTACACTTTTCTGGTCAATATTGACCAAAATTATTCTATTGGTCGAGTTTGAAGTACATTGGGAGGATTGTCCAATTTCGGAACAAAGTCTACTTTGTTTTCATTCTACCAGTCTCTAGTTATTCTGGCGTAATGGCATGAAGCTAGATCAGGCCAAAACATTATATCATCATTGGCGTGATGTGTATTTAAAAATTGAAGCAATTTAGAGAGGCATATAAAGTTGTGCAGTTAAGGCTTCTCCTCGAACACGACCAATGTATGGCTGCGAGATATACCCGGCTTCAGATATGGCACACCATACTAAAATTTTATCCTCAAATTTAGATTTACCTTTGAACTTGACATTGTCTGGTGTGTTTTCCATGTCATTAGTATAAAAATCATCGTTTCCTCTCATCTCTGAATGGGACAGAGTAAAATATTTCTCGTCATCCATTACAATAATTGAGAAAATGAATGCGCCTTAACGCACGACATCTAGGGATTCTTTCTAATTGGGCCACGGTATATTTTGGTGCCTTTCTTCTTTTTCGAAACACCACGTCATTTCGAGAAAGTGTTCTAAAAACAGTGGTCTTCGAAACATCAAATCTTCTGGCTACAGTTAGTTGTGACACTCCAACTTTGTCTTTAACGGCTGCAATTAATCTTTGTTCTCTCATGTGGCTCAAAATTTTTGGTCAACCATTTTTGGGAAAATTAGCACAGGGTATACCTTCTTCGCAATCTTTTATTGTCCGATAAATTGTTGTCACAGAGATATGGTGCTCGCGATAAACTGCAACAATATCACACTTAGGCATTCGCCCAACAAGATTGTAAATTCCTTTACGAATATCTAGCTTATATGACATTTTGATGCATCAAACTGAAAAAACTAAACTGTCAAAATGAAAACAAGTTAATAGGGGAATACAGCTCAATCGAATTAAGAGAAATTAGTAAATAAATTGTGAAAGTATATGCTTAATAATGAATATTAATAAATAAATAAAATGATATAATTGAAATACTTCGGAAATAAGGGGGTTTTTGTTTTAGCAGCTCGTCACTCATATGAAATCCATATATATTATTTTGATTGGCGACTCAAAGACCACCTATAAATATATAACGTATACCGAGTTAGGGGCGGAGCCTACTACCAATGGAATTAGAGAAATTCAAATAGCGGAGGCATGGCTATCAGTCCAGTAGTGCAATTCTCAACAGTTTTTATTTGAATATAAATATTTTGCATTAAACTTAATAATTTAAATACATTTCCAATTATAAATCATGTCGACTTGTACAGTATAATAATATTCATTTATTTTTTATAAATATAATTTAGAAATAGCATATATTTCAAGAACAGGAAGAAAATAGTTTGATATAAAACTTATATTTGTGACGTCACATCTATATTTTCAAATTTCAGGGGACTATAACTCGCTTATTAATAGGAATTTTTCAACGGATTTTCACCGACAGTCTTAGTTTTACTTATACGTTCAGATGAAATTATAAAAAAAATCTGATGTGGACACCACACGACTTCCTTATACGCAAAACTAATATGATAGACTCAATTATAAAATTGCACGTATTTGACGTAATTTGACATTAACATCTATTTTTTAATTTTTTGTCCTAATCCATAGCAAGCATCATTACAAAAACCAAAAGGTATATAAGTTTTAATTTTACATATCTCGCTTATACAAAGGGCTAATTTAATAATACTTAATGTGCTAGACGCAGAATTTAATTCTCTAAAACTCTTATTTGAAGCATTTATTTCTAAAATCAAGATGTAACCATTTTATTCAAGAGAAACTGTTAACAACTTCAGGTAATATATCACTTCCGGTTAGCCTGTTTTAATCAAAATCTGCTATGTTATTCTAATTGATATAAAAGTCTTATATACTAAATTTAAAAAGTTTTGGATTATATTTTAATATAGTTTTTCAATAAAATGTATTATAGGCTTCAAAGTACCATTTCTGGAAATTATGTAATGACCAAAAAGGGAGGTGCACAACTAGATGTTATAAAAGTCGTCAATACAAAATTTCAACTTTCTACGGCTTACTGTTTTTGAGTTATGCGAGATACGTACGTACGTACGTACAGACGTCACGACGAAATTAGTCAGAATGGATGGCCAAAATGGATATTTCCGTTGAAATCTGGAAACCGAAATTTTTCGCGAATACAATACTTCCTTTACTTTGTACAAGGAAGTAAAAATGGTGGAACCCCTATTGTGATATTTTGTTCTCAGCGACAATTTGATTATATGTTATTTGGTATAAATAAAAAACATCTAAAAATTTTCTCAAAACTTTAGGACCATACGTTAGAAAGTATTTGGCCTCTTTTATACATCTACAAGTCTACGATGAAGAGTGGACTCCAAGAAAAACATCAAGAAAATCTTCTTCGTTGTTAGAGGCCGGGCCTGAAGTGAATTCCTTTTTTTACAACTTCATAGTACATTAAGAATAGACCATAAACTGGTATCTAATATGCAGTCTCGTTTAGACGAAATCCATTGTAATTATAGGGTAGTATGGTCGGTTCCCCTTTTGTACGTGCGTCAATGGACGGATCACCCAATCAATCAGTATGATAGCATCGGATCAACGCCTACTAGGATGGGATTAAATTTTCCTGATAACTTGATCTCCGCATTCGACAATAATAGATACGAAATTTTGATCAAACATTGGTTGTTGTTGCATTAAACCACAGATTTTAAATGGCATCACCATTACCGATATACCGCGTGTCTACTTTTTTATGAACCATAGAAAATACAATAGTAAATTCTGTTCTATTAATTTTAGAACAAAAGTTTAAATATGAAAAATGTTCAGAATTGAAAACTGCATCAACCGGAAGTTCCATAATAGGGGATTACAGTTCAATCGAATTAAGAGAAATTAGTAAAAAAATTAATATTGAATATTAATAAAGAAATAAAATTATATAATTGAAATACTTCGGAAATAAGGGGGTTTTTGTTTTAGCAGCTCGTCACTCATATGAAATCCATATATATTATTTTGATTGGCGACTCAAAGACCACCTATAAATACATAACGAATACCGAGTGAGGTGGTGAAGTCTACTACCAATGGAAGTACTGCAATTCCCAAACAGTTTTTATTTGAATATAAATTTCTTGCATTAAACTTTATAATTTTGATACACTTGCAATTACATATAAAGCATGTAGACTTGGGCAGTGTTATAATATTAATTTGTTTTTTATAAATATAATTTAAAAATAGCATACATTTCAAGAACATTTTAGATCCACGAAGAAAACAGTTTTATATAAAAACTTATATTCGTGACGTCACATCTATATTTTTAAACTTCGGGGGACCATAACTCGCTTATTAATAGGAAGTTTTTCACCGGATTTTCACCAATAGTCTTAGTTTTACTTATACTTTCTGATGAAATTATATTTAAAAAATGGTGGAATCCCCTATTACAATTTTCGCACAATTTAATAATCAATATGTGTATCTGCAATAATAACCGAGAGAAAGGGAAACTTTATTGTAAAAAATATCGAATATCTCGAAAAAGAAAAGATATATCGACCTGTGGTTTCAAAATCTTAAATCTACGCCCCTCAAACTACTTAAATACAAATTTTCTGAATTTTTAATTTTTTAAAAATTTCCACCATTTTTTAAACCACACCATCCTCATACCCAAAAATGGGTGTGCGGTACACCTTCAACGACCTCACCAGTAAATTCCTCGTACCAAAAAACATAAGTATACCAATTTTCATCAAAATATTCCAACGGATACATTTATTATTAAACATTCTTTAAAATCGTGAAAAACTGAAAAAATCGTAAGGGGTACACCTTAGATTTTTTGCGATTTTTGGCCATTTTCAGACTTTTCCTTCTGGAGATTGTAATAGTTGTTCAAAAATTATAAAAATTGGTATGCTTATGTAATTTAGCTCATAGAATCTAATGGTGATATCGCCACCGGTGTATAATTGACCATTTTTGGGATATGACCCAAAAATGGGCATTTTTGAGCAAAGTTTTGAGGACGAATTTCTCGGACACGAAAAGAGATATCGACCTGTGGTTTCAAAATCTTAAATCTACGCCCTTCAAACTACTTAAATACAAATTTTCAGAATTTTTAATTTTTCAAAAATTTCCACCCTTTTTTAAACAACACCATCCTCATACCCAAAAATGGGTGTGTGGTACACCTTCAACGACCTCACCAGTTAATTCCTCGTATCAAAAAACATAAGTATACCAATTTTCATCAAAATATTCCAACGGATACATTTATTATTAAACATTCTTTAAAATCGTGAAAAACTGAAAAAATCGTAAGGGGTACACCTTAGATTTTTTGCGATTTTTGGCCATTTTCATGTTTTTCCTCCTGGAGATTGTAATAGTTGTTCAAAAATTATAAAAATTGGTATGCTTATGTAATTTTGCTCGTAGAATCTAATGGTGATATCGCCAGCAGGGTATAATTGACCATTTTTGGGATATGACCCAAAAATGGGCATTTACGAGCAAAGTTTTGAGGACGAATATCTCGGACACGAAAAGAGATATCGACCTGTGGTTTTAAAATCTTAAATCTACACCCTTCAAACTACTTAAATACAAATTTTCAGAATTTTTATTTTTTTAAAAAATTCCACCCTTTTTTAAACCACACCATCCTCATACCCAAAAATGGGTGTGTGGTACACCTTCAACGACCTCACCAGTAAATTCCTCGTGCCAAAAAACATAAGTATACCAATTTTCATCAAAGTATTCCAACGGATACATTTATTATTAAACATTCTTTAAAATCGTCAAAAACTGAAAAAATTGCAAGGGGTACACCTTAGATTTTTTGCGATTTTGGCCATTTTCAGACTTTTCCTTCTGGAGATTGTAATAGTTGTTCAAAAATTATGAAAATTGGTATGCTTATGTAATTTTGCTCGTAGAATCTAATGGTGATATCGCCAACGGTGTATAATTGACCATTTTTGGGATATGACCCAAAAATGGGCATTTATGAGCAAAGTTTTGAGGACGAATATCTCGGACACGAAAAGAGATATCGACCTGTGGTTTTAAAATCTTAAATCTACACCCTTCAATCTATTTAAATACAAATTATCAGAATTTTTAAAAATTTCGACCCTTTTTTAAATCACACCATCCTCATACCCAAAAGTCTGATGTGGCCAACACCAAACCTATTAACTAAAAACTATTTTGAGCTTCTTGTAAAGTGCCATTTCCTGTTATCCGATTTACACCAAAATCTAATGGGCTCTTTCCATTACAGAAAAAGTTCGAAATACAAGGTTTCAAAATTTTCTGAATGATAGTATTTGAGTTAGAGAAAAGGATCCACACACACATACACATACATACACACATACATACACACACATACATCATCGTGAAAACGTTAAAATTGGATTCTAGGGCCCTTAAAATGTGGTCATTTAACAAAATCTCGATATGCGATTTTTAGCACGATCTCTATACCTCCCTTACCAAGGGTAGCGGGAGGTAAAAATGGCACGCAAGTAGCCCATTAAATTAGCTGTATTCTCAATAATTATTAAATTTTTGGACTTTTTAGATACAGTTTTTAATTCTGAACATCTTTTTGTGTTCACACTTTTGTTCTAAAATTAATATGACAGAATTTACAGCCATATGAAAATTTTAAAATTGTATTTCCTATGGTCCACAAAAAAGTAGACACCCGGTATATGTACAAAACAGATTGGCACATCCAGCAATGGATATTATGCCGTGATTTTATATTTATATCATACAATTATGCTACAATTAATCCTCAATAAAATGTAAATATTCTTCATTGTCTATTTTCTTGTTTTGCTATTTTGTAGTGTTGTTCTTGGTATTCGTTCTTTAATGATCTGTCAAATATTGAAATATCTTTGTCTATAGTGAGTATAACAAGTTGATTGGAACATGCGTACGTGTGCGAGCACTCAAGCACGGTCACTGACTTCGTGACGTAATTAAAGTTGTCGTCTTCGGTTCTTCTCTTCGGCTCTGCATGGCTCTTCTTCCATCGGCCTACCAACACCTGAAGACCGACAGAAATTCCACGGGAAGGAAATCAAAGTCAAAGACAACACCCACGACATTTTTCAATGAGATGATACAAAGTTTGTTTTCGGAATATGGAGTCAATTTAGAAAAGGAAGTTATTTTCCGCCTTTTTTAGTTGCATAACTTACAAAGTCAGAAAATGATTGTTTTTTTTCTCAACAAACAATAACACAACCTAACCTAAAGAACAAAACGTACGATCTGGGCCCTGTTTCATAAAACTTCTACGCTTGTAAATTACCACTGTAGAACTTGTCAAACGAATAATTTGACAAGTTTCTGTTTCAAAAACCTACAAGTGACAAGTAAACTAGTCCGTTTCAGGCCCGGATTACCCATAAGGCCAACCTAGGCCATGGCCTAGGGCCCAGGCACGGAGGGGGCGCACAAGTAGTACCTAGTTGGAAAAATGGGAAAACGGAAAGAGAGAAGTGCCTGCATTTACCAGACGACGTAAACAGTCACATTTGCTGTAACTATACGAAATCTGTATAGTAAAGTGATTTATAAATCCTGTTGAGCTATGACAGTTGTCGAAGATTTTAAATAATTCTAATATTTATATACCGGGTGTCTACTATTTATGAATCTTAACAAATACAATGGACAAATTTTCATTACTGTAATTCCTGTCCTATGAATTGTAGAATACAAGTATAAATACGAAAACTCTTCATAATTAAAAACTGCATCTAATAAGTCCAAAATTATTGTTTACATGCGTTTTATTCGAGAGATAAATGTATCTTTGATGCCTTATAATAGTAGGTATATTAAAAAACAACTTTGGAAAACGAGCCGCTTTGCGGTGATTTTTACAAAGGACGAGTACGACCACAGTCCTTATTAAACATATTTTTATACTACTTTTTCTATTCGGGTAATTTTATAATTCTATAGATTTTTAATAAATGCACTTGTAAAATTAGTTTCGTTGGTAGCACTTCCCGCTAACAAATTGAACTTCACAGATGAAAATTCTTTGTTAACTGACAGCAATTTGATGTTGATATGTCATTTATGTATCAGTTTTAAAAGCAGTCAGTCATACCACCTCTAGAAAAGCTCCAAAAACAGTACGTTTATAGAACTTCATAACAAGTTTTCAATGCGTTTATAGACTCACAAAGACACCGATATAGAAAAACAATTTAATGAAATCAAGTATTAATAAAACTCGGTATATATTGAGAGGGGGGGGGGGGTGCAATAATGAATTTTGGCCTAGGGCGTAAAGAAATGATAATCCGGGCCTGGTCCGTTTCTACAAGTGTATTTTTGCAATTTACAAGTGTAGCGTTTCAAAAAATATTTACTGGTTTTTACTACTAGTATTTTACAAGTGAACAGTAACCATGAATGAAAGATTGGTCATTTGAAAATTACAAGTTGACACTTGAATTCTTTATGACAATTAATTATAGGAATTTTCTTATGTAATGTAAAAAACATGTGGTCCAGTGATTCAAAAGAGGAAGATGTTCATGTTCATTTTCGACGGGCTAGAATTTTTATAAGAAAATTGTGCTATGAATATATTGAACAAAAGTATGAACGATTTAGATTGTCTTCATAAAAATTGAGGCATTTAATAATTTAATACTTTTCGATATAGTCCTTTAGTCGAAACGAGACAAATTGGAATTAACCCGGGATCCGAACCAAGTCATTCTTATTAATCGATGATGATAAATCTGAAGATTCAACTTCAAATTTGTCATCATCGACCACTCGTAAGATTGACTTGATCCCAGGTTAGTTCCAATTTCTCTCGTTTCGGGGAAACGGACTTAAGCAATATTTAAAAGGGAGCAATTATTCCAATATTAAAAAAATTGATTAATCTAATTAAAATTTTAAAAGAATATTAAATTATTTTAAGACGCATACTTTTTAATGTGATTAAAATATATATTTAAGGCAAAGGTGGCTGCATTACATTTACTATGAAACCTATGAAACCATGGTTTCAAACTTAACTTGTAAAAATACACTATACCTCGTTCCATTTAAGCCATTCAGTATTGCAAAGCATAGGGAATAGTTTTGACCTCTCTGATTGGCTGAAATTGGAGACAAGCGACAAGTTTACCCAATGTAATTTCGGCTACTTCAAGTTTGCGCTGTTGCCAGCTCCATCTACTGAATGGCTTAAATGGAATAGAGTATAGTAATATTGGAAAACTGACAAGTAGTCAAAAATTGTTCTTGAAACAGAAATTACTAGAACTTGTCACTTGTCGACTAGTAATTTTTATGAAACAAGTCCCTGGTCCGTATGTATTTACTAGAAATAAATAGTGAAAAGATCATGTCAGCTACCGGAATTTGCACCCGAGTCTTCACTTTACCAAATAACGCTCTAACCATTGTGATAGACAAGCCATAGCTCAGACAGTAAAAAAGAATACATGTAATCCGCCGCTTGCCATTATGATCATTATTAACACTATCTATTCTATTTGTTAATGTGAAGAATAAAGAAGACGTAGACACGTTAATATGCTTTAATTGGTACACAAGAACACAACAATAAAAATACAAAATACAGAAATTATATAAATATATATGACAGCTTAAACTCAGACAACTTGATACATCATATACATAACAAACAATATCAAATCAATGGCGACTTTGAATATAAAGTTTTTATTTTAACACTATTCCTTATTCCTTAGGAAAACTCATCATCTCCGCCTATGTGATTCCATTGGCGTACAGTCCACCATGTTCTAACTAATTTACAAGCGAATGTATGTTGTATGTATGTTCAACTAGCTCTAGTCTCTATCTCTAGCCTAGGCGAAGCACTGGAACTATTTCTACAGTTGTGTTGGTGAGTGCCCCAGGCAACGTACGCCTCTGGCTCGGGTCGACGACCTCGCAGCATCCAGGATCTCGTGTGCACAATGTTGCCAACTTGACGGTTATTACTCATGTAGATGTGTCTATTGGTTGGGATGCCATGGGCGTAGGAGCGATATTTTCTCGTCAATGGGAACAATTTTAATATTATTTCCAATTTTCAAAGAGCACTGAAGGGTTTTCTAGATTTTTAAAATCTATATTTTTATTGAAAAATACGGTATTTTCTTTTATTTATCAACTGTACCTATACATGTCTATTTTGTTTGTTTTGATTAATATCTTTGCATAATTCATATTCGAATATTTACTGCTGAAATTGTCAATACATCGCTAACTATAAAACAAACAAATAAAACAGTTGCCGGTCGATGTCCCCAGCAGGCATTTGTTTATGTATTCCACGGGTATAGCGATTTGGTGGTCCGCGAGTCGCAAATATTCTTGCACACGTACCAACAGTAAAATCACCAGAAAATAACGTACGCAACATACATGGAATTCTTCAATAATATATTGAAAGAATAGCAGATTTTTATTTAGAAAACACAAGAATACAATGGAGTCCTCCACAATTTTATTGAAATAAGTATTTTTGTTTCATTACAAGATATTGGTACTATGGATGCAGATTTCTATAAGCTCCTTTACAGTGAGACTTTGGTTGTTCTCGTATATAAAAATAATATTTGTTGTTCTTACATGAAACTACATAAATATTAAAAAATCTGATGTGGCCAGCGCATTACCTTCCGTCAGTTCTATGTATTTCTTACAAATTCCACACATAAAGTTTTTTTTGCAAATGATTCCATATTTTCAGTACATTACCTTCTACCAGTTCTATGTATTTTGTACAAATTCCATACAGAAAGTTTCTTGTAAGATTCTATATATATCCAGGATAAATATAACTCAAATATACTATTTAAATGTTGTATGAGGGAACCATGTTGATAATGTGCAATAAATAAAATGCCTTCAAGTTCCAATATTCCTTATTTAATTATATTGAGGACGTTTCGAGCTAAATCCGCTCATCATCAGCAACTAACAAATTTTCAAGTTGAGTATTATAAATAAATACATAAATGTTTATAGTATTGAAGCAGAATTACATTGTTGTACATTATCCAAAATTGTGAAATTACATGTGAATTATATTCAACGTAGTCAGGTGGAACATGGGCCCCCAACTCAACAATGCAACATACCGCTGACACGGCCCATTAACAACTGCATATATATTATGGAAATTGCATTTTGACACTGACATTTGTCAATCAGAATTTTCTTAATGTAGTAGATGTTTTCATGTTTATAGCACAGCTGGCTGCTTTGTGAAATTTAATTTCTTTATAATTTTTTAACTCTATATCCACTGAATATGAAGTATAAAATGTAATCAACTCGTATAGAGAATAAAATATTCTTAAATATTTATAATAACATTAAATGTGAAAAAGTGATATTTAACAGCATTTTTTCAAGTTAAAATGTTCAAATTAGGGTACTTCCGGTCGACCAATTATAACCAAAATCTAATTAGCTCTTCATATGGATCTAAAGAAAAGGAATACGCAGAAATTATAATTTTTGGAAAGGTGGTATTGGAGTTATGCGATCCGAAAAAATCGTCACACACACACATACATACATACATTCATCCATACATACAGACATCATCGTAAAAATAGTAAAATCGTATTCTAGGGACCCTAAAACGTGCTTATTCATTAAAAACTCATCATCGAATTTTTTGACCAAAGACAATACCTTCCTTACCTAAAGGTGTCGGACGATAAAATATACGCTCATGTATCAAAAAAGTTGTTAAGACCTCTGGCATGGTTTACTTGTTGAGTAATCTTAATCACTGTGAAAAAAGAGCGATTAGGATCTCCGGCACAGTTGACATATTAAGTAATCCTAATTGTTCTTTATCCTTTTAATACGCTTTCGCATAAAAGACGTAAACATTGTTCTCGAAATACGTATATAGTTTTTATTTTCATTTAATTTTTAGATTGGTGATAATTTTTAAATTTATTATTAATATCTGAAAGGAGCTTGAAAAGATTTACGCTACGCCACTGGTGGGTCCATAAAAAATCGAAACATCTAAGGTATATTACAATAAAAATAAAATACTCACATAAAGGAAACGATATTTTATAAATTATAAAAAAATGTTTTCCTTATTAAATGCCCACTTAACTTAACTTAAAAAAACAACTGAAAAACCCTATCCTAACTTCCTTTGTTTTGCCATTGTTGTTTCGAAGATTGTTTATAATTTATGAACAACAAGTCATATTTATTCGCCGGATTTTGTTTCTGTAGATAGCATATCTATCTCTTATCAAAGTAGGCTAAATCGATGGCTAAAGGGGTGGGGGGTGACAGTGCAAGGCACAGTTACTATGGTTGATTTTTCAGCAGGCGACTAGATTTTATACGATGCCAGTTTCAGCGGGACTGCTTTCAGGGAAAGAACATACAGACGCCGGCTGAAAATAATTTAAAATTATTGACCCCTTCGCAGGTAGTTACGCGCTCTCCTGAAAAATCTTTCAGGTTTTCAGGTAGAGTATTTCAGGTGTAGCTGAATTTACTGATCGATCGATGAAGCTGAAAACTGAAGCCGTGTCATCTTTCGTAAACACAGAAGCGAGAGAAGTCGGTTACTA
This sequence comes from Harpalus rubripes, assembly GCA_963082715.1. Classification (NCBI taxonomy): domain Eukaryota; kingdom Metazoa; phylum Arthropoda; class Insecta; order Coleoptera; family Carabidae; genus Harpalus; species Harpalus rubripes. The sequence goes on along the minus strand of OY720452.1, from coordinate 1,104,450 downwards.
TTTTATTTCTTTCAGTTTTAGTGTAGCGAATGTTTCGAACACACATACACATCGGTAATCAAATTATTTATTACGGAGGGTGGTCTATTTTTATTATCTCCCGCTTCCCTTGGTAAGAGAGGTATAGGGATCGTGCTAAAAATAGCATATCGAGATTTTGGTAACTGACCACGTTTTAAACTAATTATTTCAAATTAATAATAGTAAGGTTTTAAAAAGTAAATAGACCAAAAGTTATATGGAAAGGAGCTTAATACAGTTTCCAGCATAAGTAAATATGTAGGTATGTTTATGTATTTAAATTAATAAAAATTAAATGGCGGGAGGTATTGTGTTGGCCACATAAGATTGTTTTCTAGTAGAGGTGGGCGCGTGAGTAACTTTTTGTTCACGATCACGCACGCTCACGGAACTAAAAATGTAATCACGACCAATCACGCACGACTTTTCATGTTTGATTCACGATCACTCACGCTCACGATTTTATTTTGGCACTCACGCCCGATCACGCCCGGCGGGTCACGTTCGTGTCACGTAATTGTTTCTATGTACATTTAAGCCTGTTTTACACAATCATAAGTTGTCATCAAATTTGTTAACAAATTGGTAATAAGTTAGGTAACAGATTGGTTTCATTGGAAACGAATGTTTATGGACAAATAGGTTGTTCTATTCCATCACAAATATCATTATAAATTTGGTAACAAATTTGTTAACGAAATTATGATCGTGTCAAACGGGCTTAAATATTTGTATAGCTTTAGTGAAATCGGAGCAACTGTGTATTCAATTTTGGGTACAACAATAACACTATTTTTATGCAAAAAATACTGTTGAGGACGTATTTGGACAAAAATAATAACAAGAATGTGAAGTAAGATGGAAATTAAGACAATTTTAAATAAAAAATAGAAGAAAACTTGTATTCACGCCCGATTAAAATTTAATCACGCCTGATCACACACGATAATTTTTTAGTGCCTCACGCTCACGTCCGATCACGACGCAAAATTTAAATTATATTCACGATCACGCGGGTCACATCGTGACCCATCGTGACCCGACAAAATCACGGCCCGCGCCCACCTCTATTTTCTAGTATTAATTAATTTCCTTATCATAAAATTGCGGACTTTTACACTTAAAAATACATATGATGTCATTTTAATTTGCTAAGTTCATTATTACATATTTCAATTTCTATTTTAAGTTATTATGCAATTATAAAATTTTACTCACCCCTCGTTCGAAGCACTACACTGCTAGGACTCGACGCCTCCAAAGGACTGGAAGGATTCGAACCCGGTTCATGTTTAACACTACAACAAAAAAAAAAGAATATAATTACTAAATGCGGAAAATATCTCTTGACTAAGTGTTAACAATTACTCGAAATTTCAGTCAAACGGCATTTAATATTACAACGACGTTTTGGTGTACACTTGTAAGAGCTTATTACCCTGAAGAAGGTGCAAGTGTGCACCGAAACGTCCAGACGTTTATATCGAAAAAATATATTATATATGGTGTAAATTTATTACGTTGTTTTTTAAAAAAATACATGGGGTTGTGCAAATAATAATAAAATATTTACTATGGTTACAAGGTCCAATAGAACTAATTTTTGTCCAACATTAAATTCCAGCCCCTCCTTCATTCCAGTTAAAACCATAATGTAGTTCTTGCCGTCCCTGAAAAGTTAGGGATGTTATATTAAGCATTTTTTTAAATATAAGCGTGCCACAAAATATTAGTTTCACATCATATTAATACGGGCTACGAAAACAAACTAGTCGCGACGTGTTTAATTACTTCGTATTATGCGGTCGAACATTCTAGAGCTCTCTGGAAGTTAATGGCAGCTGTATAAAAGGGACGCATACATAGTTAGTTAGTTAGTTACATACAGAGTCATTAGAGACATTCACATGGAGTGTTAGAGAGTAAAGTGTTAGTGACAAAGCACAGCAGTATCGTACTGAGCGTATGCAGTTGGTGACGAGTAGGTACTGGGGAAGTTACTGGTATATTGGGATAGCTGTGGATGTGAATAATCGGTAGTGTTGACGAGTAATGGGAAAGCTATAGTGTACAAGGACAGTAACGGCGAGTCGGGAAGTTACTGGTATACCGGGATAGCTGTGAAAGAGAATACTCGGTAGTGTTGAAGAGTATTGGGAAGCTAGGTATACGGGGACAATAACGGCAAATCGAAGTGGATACTCGGAAGTGGTGTTGAATAATTGTGGCATACGGACAGTCGGTGATACTGGGTCTGTGGAGAGAGAGAGTGTGACTTCTGTCAGAGCAGTTGAATATACAGACGCTGTTGAGCCAGTTGAGCACGAGCCCAGTCACACATGAATTGGACCAAGGAGTTTTGTGCCGAAGGTTATTTTTCAGAATTAAAATTTATTATATACAGGTTGTCTGCGAAGAGGCAGATAAGTGTATTAAATTCACTGTAGTTTTCGCAATTAAATTATTTTTTTCAAAAATGCATGGCTCACTAGATAATGACGACAAACTGATTATTGGTATTTTTTTCTTCTTCAAATTACTTCTAACCTATCAGTTATCGAAAAAAATGTTTCAAATAAAAACGTTACAATATTATAGTGTTTATCCAATGGCGCACAAAAATAAGTTTTCTATTGGTATAATTTCAAGATATAACACAACTTAAATTCATTTCTGAGATACCTACATTTAGTGTCTTAAAAAAACGCACTGTATATTAAATGTTGTTAATTAATTGCTAGAACCACAGTGTGTTTAATATACTTGTTTGTTTTTCTACAAATGATTTGTATATAATAAATTTTAGTTCTGAAAATTGATTTTCTGCACAAGGGTTCTCTGGTCCAATACATGTGCGACTGGGCTCGTATATAGACGCTGTGGAGGTCGATAGGCGGACAGTTGAACGTGATATAAATATCGCGTAAACAGTCTACAAGAGTCGGCAACAGACCGGCAGTCTAAGATTGGAACGCGTAGTGAAATAAATAATTAGTAATATCATGGAAATAAATAGTAGTGTTAATTGGGTCAATAAATAAATAAATAAATAGTGTTAGTGTTATCTAATTACTGTACAGTAAAACAATTTTACTGTTGCTTGGAAAATTAAGGCCGAGTTTTGTGCGTTAGGTATAAGTTTTTAGAGAAATATATCAAGCTAAGTAAGGTTCCGTGTTACTAAACTCCGCCTCTCCGTGATTTAATTGTCCGCCACGCCTCTTCGGAATTTAAATTTTTTGTTTACAGTCCCGCGGTCGGTACTCTAGCCACGTCCAATAGAGAGAATATTTTTCTTATTCTTCTGATTAAAGCAAAGAAAAAAATCGTGCAAGATAGATATCATTTTATTCGTATATCCCATTTGTATTTATTTATAAAATATTCCCATACCAATCAAAGAAGGAATACCCTGTTCTAATTATATTTTTTTACGGACTGCTCTGTAACTGTGCTCTCGGTGTTATAGGCCGGCCAAATGAATATTTAAAAAGTTGAGGTAGTAGCTAATGCAGTTTCCATGTCCGTGTCCAAATTCGAATTCAAATCTAGTCGACAAAGTTCACCACTGACATCGCAAATTGACGGCTCGTCGCCTATTATTATACAGCGCGTTCGAAATAGGTTAATCATTAAATGGATTCAAATAAGGATTACACTTTATTTGCTAGCTATTCAACAAATACACCAGTGCATTATGTCGCTAATAATATATGCATTATTATATAATTTAATTATTAATATGTATGAGAATTATTATGCCATGGAACTAGTGCATTAGGATTAATATAATATAGATTAATTATTATAGTAAGCAATTGATAATTGAATTGGGAAAGCTAATTGGACCATGAAAATTTAAATAATATTACAAAATATTTTTATATGAAAGTTTTCAATGTTTTAAAAGTTGTGCAAATAAATAAATAAAGTTTTAAAATATTTTGAATCATACTCTATACCCACACGTACATACCTCAGGGTCGTAGTATTAAATGGATAAGAATATTAATAAAATTGAAATAGCATCTTATATCATTGTCGTTTCGTACTAAACATTTTTTCTGTCTACCTAAACGAAAAGTTAAATTTTACGTATTTATTTTCGGACGAAAAATGACACTTTTCAGAAGGTTATCACTTTTCGTCCGCAAACCTATTCGTCCACAAAACCTGTTTCGTACGCTAAGCCATCATTTTTCGTCCGCAAGCCTTTTTCGTCCGCCAACCTTTTACGTCCGCTAAGCCTGCTACGATTTAATTTTATTGTAATTGTGTTTACTACTCTTCTAGATCTATTATAAATAAGGTAGACAGAAAAACGTAATACGCACCTCGGCAAAAAATGCATATTATAGCCTCGGTTATTTGCTCAAGCTCTGTGATAATATGCAATTTTTTGTACTATGTACATAAATAACTATTTTGGTTTTATACTTTTTGAACAACAATGGTACTTAGACCCACGTGATTTAATTAGCATACAACCCACAACCCCATTAAAATATACATTTCACCTAAGACACATTCATAAAAATATTTATATTGTAGTATTAACAAATAAAAATATAATATAATAACTAAAGTGTGCACATTTAATTGTTACAAAAGTAATCCTTTTTACCTCTCGCTAAGAGAGGTATTGAATTCATGCTAAAAATCACATATCCAGATTTTAGAGAATAAACACGTTTTAAGGCCCTAGAACCCGATTATAACATTTTTACGATGATGTCCGTATGTGTGCGTGGATGTTGGATCCACGATTTCTCAAATACTATAAGACTTAAGACATTTTTAACTACGGATTCCTCAATCTAACAATAATGGGAAGAGTTGATTAAGTTTTGGTAACAATTGGACAACCGGAAGTAGTAGTTACAAGAAAAAAATCATCTAAGTATTATTTATTGAAAATTTATGAAAATACTTATATTAACGAACGTTAAATTCTTTATTCGATAAATATACATTAATTATTACATCTTCTATAGATTTAGAGATAAAGAAATGCATATTAAATAATTTGATGTAAAAATTCTCAGATCAAATTACTTTTTTGTTAGTAATTGACACATAAATGTCACTGTCAACAATATTTGTATGCCACTGTCAAAAATATTTATACATTATTATGATGATTATGAAAATAAATAAAAAGTCAACAACGAAAAAGAATATACGTAAAAAAGAATATAAAAGGAATATGCGAAAAAATGACGAATATAAAGAAAAAGAAAAGGAGAGTAGAAAAAAAATTCAGGACATTGAATATATAGAAAATGTATGTATTGTACATAATTTATATTAAAATATCCCACAGATTTTCCAAATATATATGAGAATTATTTTGAAGTGAGACATGAATATATGTATTTGTATTTAAAAATATTTTACGTTTTATGCGTACAACCAGGTAAAATATCTGGAGAGAGGTTATGTGCTGGCCACATCAGATTTTTTTAGTGGTAAATAGGTATTACATTTACTATAGAAATTCTAGGTATTATCGCTATTATTTAAAAGGGAAATACATGGATTACTTAAAGGTAGGTATTACTAAATGTAATTGAGTAACATTTTGTAAATACAAAATACAAGTATTACATACTCATGAAAAAAATTGTGTTACGTACGAATTAAATAATATTTAAAAAAATATGTAAATCTGTCAAAAGTATTCCATAAGTATTACAGGAAAATATATAGAATTCCATGAATAAAAATGGCTTGTGACTAGCACAATACCTCTTGCCAATATAATAATATTTCTCAGTCTAATGCAAGTATATCATTTCTTGAAAAAAATTGTAATTATAATGCCCATATTCATAAACACTCGTAAAGTTTCAAAATGGCTCGTTAAAATTTTTGACAAATAGAATCAAACTTACGTTACATTTCGATTTTTTGTCAGTGTCGACTGTTTTTACTGGATAATAATTATAACGAAGCGTTAAAAATTTTACGAGTGTTTATGAATATGGGCATCAGTTTGACGTATGTCTGTTGCCTAATTATGTGTGTATGTAACACAAACACACATACAGACATCATCGTAAAAATGTTAAAATAATATCAAATTCTAGGGACCTTAACGTACATACTTATTCACTAAATTCTCTTATTCAAATATTTATAAAAGCTACCAAGATATAATAATGTATATGCACAGCACATATTTAAAAAAAATTAAATACAAGGTTGCCACATTCAAAATATAAATAGACAAGAAAGCATAAAACAATATATTTATATGTTAATAAATATGTATAAAATAATACATAATCAATTTCCTGCACACATTGACAACCACTTTACTTGCATTTTATCTGCTTGCATCCCTCATCCTCCCCACAACCCCCTACCAATTTCCTCTGCTTTAACCTCCCTCACAACCCTCAAAAAATTAAAAATACCCCCAAAACACAAATACATCCCATTCTAAACTACCCTTCGAAAAATATGCACCTCTTTTTTGGCAATACCTGGCATAGGTGGAATCCACTTCTGGCGACCTAGGCGACGTGCTGGTGGCTTCCATGGCCTCCTAGAGCACTACATCCTGGTGGAGACAGAACCACAAATTGATAGAACCACTCACTCGAACTACACTCACAAGACTGAGGGTTAATAGGGGATGCACGCACTGCGCATGTGCGAACGATGTTTTTGTTAATATTGATTGCTTAATTTGTTTATTGTTTCTTTGGGGGGGATTTGAGGGGCTGATAATTTATTTTGAAGGGAAATATATAATTAAATATATCATCATAGGCATATTACCCATTAATGGGTGTGCCAATCTGTTTTATACGCAGATATCGGTAATGATTATGACATATATGTAACGTGCGGGCATTTACCAGGCGTCACCACACGGGCACTCATTGCTGGCGTGGAGAGTGCACCACAGGGGTCAATTTTGTGCAATTTAAAATAATTTTGTTGTCGGTTGGGATCGAATTCAGGTCCCCAGGTTTGGCACCAGACAATCAAGATAATATTTTTAAATCTAAAGCGTTTTTACTTTTATATTTTGTAAAAAAAATTAAAATACCGGATAAAAAAAATGTTAAACTTTTGCTTTTTCTTCCCGCCATTACGACGTACATAACACCAACTATGTGCGAATTAGGTCTCGACATACATGCCCAAAAGAAAGACGACCACCTGTTTATGTTTACATTATTTCTGAGTTTATGGTATTTTCTAGGTTTTACATTTACATATTTAAAATCAAATAATTTGCTTTTTGCGATTTGACATTGAATTTGACGTTTCAATATCAAATATAGAAGACATACGTTCATGTTTTCATTCAAAACTAGCGCTCGTAGCGGACAACTACGGCAAACCAAAGATGCTGCATACGTCAACGATAAATTTAATATCGTTTGTACAAAAAATACGGTATATTTTATTATTACCTCCCGCTTCCCTTTGGTAATGGAGGTATAGGGATCGTGCTAAAAATCGCATATCGAGATTTTGGTAAATGAGCACGTTAAGGTCCCTAGAATCCAATTTCAACATTTTCACGATGATGTCTGTGTGTGTGGATCCTTCACTCTAACTCCAATACTATCACTTTGACTTTGAATTTATAAGATAATGTCTCGTTATTAAATAAAACTGATTTTTGGACTTCCATTATTTTCATTTAATAAAACACAAATTTTCACAACGTTTCGGTAGCTAATATCTGCTGCCGTCATCAGGTGTACTGATAATATTATTACCTACTGAAACGTTCTGAAAATTTGTGTTTTTGTTAAATGAAGATAATGGAAGTCCAAAAATCAGTTTTATTTAATCAAATACTATCATTCAGAAAAATGTAAAACCTTGTATTTCTATCTTATTCGCTTATTCTAATATGGGAAGAGACCATTAGATTTTGGTGTATATCAGATAACCGGAAATGGAACTTTAATAGAAGCTCAAAATAGATTTTCTTCGAAAAATACCTCCAAAAGTTATTTTTTCAAGATTTTTGTTTTATAAAATTAAAGATTATTAAATTTTCAACAGATTTGCATAAATACTTTTTCTATATATTTTATGGATAAATTTACGCTACGTCTACGCTTTAAACAAGCAAAACTCCTTGGTTACATAGTTCATATATCAAATGTATGTAACTGAAAGATAAATATCACTGTCAAAGAATTAATTGTTTCAAATTAATAATAGTAACGTTGTAAAATATTAAATAGAACCATAGTTACATGGAATGGATCTTAATATAGTTTCCGCAATAACTAATTATGTAAATATGTATATTTAAATTAATAAAAATTAAATAGCGGGAGGTTTGATGTTGACCACATCAGATTTTTGTATTGCGTTAATAGTAATATTGCATCTATAGTATTGCAGTAATGTGGAAAAATCATTACATTTCAACAAGGCTAAATTCCCCCATTACCTGATTTAAAAAATGACAATTTGGAATGGGAACTGCAAGGAACAACAGGACAGACTGAAAATTGTCAAAAGATATAATTCACAAAAGATTATTACAGTCCATGACACCAAAGAAAGCTGGTGCGACAAAGAAGAACATTCCATGTACTGTGTTCAGTAATCATCAACGTTTACAAAAAAAAATGAGGAACTGTAGTCTCGTAATAACGTCACTGTGAAATAGTATATTCAGTTAATTCTGATCGACAAAACGGTTCATGTATTGCGTACAAGTCATAGTAAAATATTTCTAATTGTTGTGCCGCTTTACAGAAATTCTAGTAGAATTTAACATCCCTCTGACCGTTTTTCTTTCGTGTCACGTACTGTTTGTAAATTGTAAATATAGAAATAACATTTTTTGTTAACGTTAAAATATTAACAATTTATTATCCATGAATACATATTATTACAATAATAAAAATTTGCATTAAAAAATATGAATATACAATTTGTCAAACATTAAAATATCTTGTAAGCGAGATTTCTATTACAAAATTTATATTATATATAAATATATTATAGGTTTAAGCTTTTTTTATAAGGCAGACATCAAGTCAAGGCACTAATAACTATTTATCATGTAATATAAACATTATACATGTTATATAAAAATAACATATATACATGGCAGTAAACGTTCAGTAATAAATAATATCTACTTCACTACAATACATTAGTAATATTAAAATTAATATTCGCCATTTAGTTTGTCATTCTTGGCACCATTTGGGATCAAATTAAAATTAGTCTAATATGAAAACTTCGTCAATAAAGTTCATACTTTGCTTTCTTAGGGAATGGAAATTGCAGTTCCAAAAACATCATTATTCAACTATAATACTAACTATAATAACCTGCTTACGATATCAGAAGTGGGATAATAAAATCAATTTTTATAACGTTGGCAGGGAATATATACCGTGTGTGTCTTACAGGTGTACATAGGATAGTAACATGGGAAATTAGTTTTTTGCAATTTCCTGCTTGTCTAATTTTTTTCAGCAAAAACACGTCAAATAATAATTTTAGGGTATAAAATTCTGCATCTAAATCAATAAACAGAATTACCTTTATATACTTTGTAACGACAAAAATTAAATATGAAAATGTCGAATATTACGTTGAAAATATCGACAGCCATGGAATTGAACAAAAGTTAACTTATTTGACGTTTCTGACAATTTGAATATGTCTCTAGTTTTATTGACTGAAATTATTAGAAAATGAATATTTATATTTAAGAAGAGCGTAATTTCATAATAGCTAAATTCATGACAAAATGTGAAGACTGCTAATGAATCTTCAAAAAATAGCAGGAAAACGTGCGTTACTGGAAGAAAGAATGTTAGGTTAAGGTAGACTCCTTCTGTGGTACTAGATGTATTGGAAATGAGTTGGGAGTACATCTCAGCATCATACATAATTTTGTTACACAATGTTGAATTTTTAATAACTGTATTTTTTAACTTTATTAGTAGGTATCTTAATTAACGATATTTGTTCAAATCAAATTGTTAGAAACGTCAAATAAGTTAACGTTACGACGGTTGTGACAGATAAAACATCAAGCATTTATTTATTTTTTGTTCAATTCCATAGCTGTCGATATTTTCAACGTAATTTAATTTCTGTCGTTACAAAGCATGTAAAGGTAATTCTGTTTATTGATTTAGATGTAGAATTTTATGCCCTAACACTTTTATTTGATGCGTTTTTGCTTAAAATAATTAGGCGAGCAGAAAATTGCAAAAAAACTGATTTCCCATGTACACCTTTACGACAGACACACTGTAGATTAGTTCACCAATGGGATTATTTTTTAAAGTAGTTTCAATTTCAGGAGCCACAGATTGGATCGGTTCAACGTATGTGGGATCTAATAGAATTTTACCATCTGACTACCGATTCTACTGATCAAAATGCTTGGACCGTCATCCTTTTTAACTCCTGTATCTAATAACAGTTACCGTTTCTTTAAATATACCATTTGAAAGTCCCAACTTCAAGAGAGTAGAATCAATCATCTAATTTTCTTAGAAAATGGACATTCATCCCTTTTCCCTAGCTCTTTATTTGCTTAACAGCCTCTAAATTCGTACAATTTTATATCCATATTTTGTAATAAACATTATTGACGAAATGCCCGTAGAAGTATGCGTCATGATTAAATATTAAATATACATTTGTTACAAAATTTTTAACGTTTCATTTTATCCAAAATAGGCATCACCATATCAAACGTAGGCCTTTTACCAGGATCCTCATTCATACAGATCTTAATAAGCTTCGAGAGATGTGGACTTATCCCTGGAGGAATACTAACCCTCAAACCTTCCAAAGCAACTTTCATTCCACATTCCATCGCTGAAAGCTCCGCGAACGGAACCTCCCGTGTGGCAAGCTCCCACAAAAGCACCGCAAAGCTCCACATGTCTGCAGCTTCCCAGTTGATGTCTGCTGGGCGTTTTTGAAGAGCTTCTGGAGCGACCCAAGCCGGCTGGTAGAGACGACCACGTTCTTGGAAGGAGAATTTGGCGTCTGCCATGTTGATACGAGCGGTTAGATCTTCGTCTATCATGACATGGTGGGAATTCAGATGGTATGTAGGGATGATGCGATCTAAGGAGTGGAGGAAGGACATTCCTCGAGCGATGTCCAAGGCGAAACGTAGGGCTTGGGCGGTGTCTACAACGACTCCTGTACCTAGGTTATTAATATTTTTTTAAGAACATGGTTGTCTATTATTCTTCATACAAGATAGCGTCAAATAGTATCCGAAATCGTAGCTTTTACTCTGTTTGAAATAACGAAAGGATTTTGACAGATAGATTTTTGTGATTCTATTGGTCGCTATGCGCTGTATTAAAGCGCGATTTACACAAACAATTCAAATGTCACTTATTTTATTTTATTCTTTGTAAGTGATGTGCGTTAGTTATATTCTGATTTATTAAGTTTTACCTGTAGCCTGTTTCATAAAAAAAATATTGTAGTAGTTACTGCAGAACTAGTAGTAAAATTTTATAGTAATTACTATTGTTTCTTTCAAAAAACTACCATTGTAAATAATTGTCTACGACAGTAATGACCAATTTTATAAACATCGAATAAACTGCTGATTTATTACTTTAAAAGTAAATTTAATCGACGAATAAATAAAAATGCGTGTTTTATAAAACAAGTTACAGAATAAAATAACTACTGGCAGAGTAAATATTTTATCCTAGTGATTTACCGACAGACATGACATCTGTCATTATTTTGTTTTTCACTGTATTAAGAACCTATAGGCCAGAGTGGTAATAAAATTTTTTTTAAAGAATTTGCAACTACAATTTTAACTAGGGACAAAGAAAAAGACCCTCCATGAAGAGTATGTGAATACCGTAGTACACTCAGGCTACGGTTTCTTATACTGGCTAATCTTTCCACTACTGGAGCATAAGAAAGATTGATAAAACCATGATAAAACATTACTAGACGGTATCCCATAAAACCACTACTGACGAAAATGTTAATCTCCCACTGAAGAGGATCTATTCCAAGCAATGTACCGCAGAATGTTTTAATAATATTGTATTCTGTAGGTTCCAGACACGAAATAAATCCAAAAGTCAAAATAGAAAATAAAGTGTGCCATAAAGTGCCACGTGTCAACATGGAAAAAAGAGAGAACGGGGAAAAATTACACAGTAATAGAAAAAGCAAATATATTGGATATAAATAAATAAATGTAAAAATAATGCAAGAGATGAAATTTATAATGAATTTAATTTAATTAATGTTGATGTGTCAAATTTATTCTACAAAATAAAATTTACTTCCTCGAAAATCGGTGGAGTAATTTGTTCTCTAGATTTACTTAGCTAGTATTTTTATTCATGCTTATAAAACGAAAATCTCTGGAATAAAATATTTTACTTTAAGGGCAAATTTTACTTTGCTAGTAATTTAATTATCCATTTTTTATAAAACTGGGTATAAGAGTTATTTTACTGTCAAGTGTCAGATCACCTGATGACGACAGCAGATTTTCGCTTTCGAAACGTTGTGAAGAATATATGTTTTTACAAATAAAGATAATGGAAGTTCAAAATAAAATCGTTTTAATTCAACCCTCATATGTTTCTGTCAAATTTTAATTTTTAACTCACCCTCATGCAGCACATTATACAGCGACCCCCAGGGCATATACTGATTTATCACAACCAACTTCGGAGGTTGATTGCAGCATCCAACCACTGGCAACACATTAGGATGCGAAAAAATCCTCAATTTTGGGAACTCTTCATTAAAATCCCTCGATATTCTACTCGTACATTCCCTAATCGCTAAAATCTTAGCAACCACGTCATTCTTCTGCCATCTTCCTCTCCAGGTCTCTCCAGAATGCGTTCTGGATATCAACTCCCCAAGTGATAAATCCTTGAAATTTATTCCTTTATGTCTGGATAGAGTTGCATCTCGACTACGAGTCTTAAGTCCCAACCAACTCTGATCTTTGAAGTGGATTTTTTTAAGTTCTTGTCCAGTTTCGACTGCCAGATCGTGCATTCTTTGAGATAGTTGTCCTCGGGCTTTATCCATAGGCGTATCGCCATCTTTGTTAGCGAGGGAAATAAGGGCACCGTGGTTGACAAGGTCTTCTGCTATGTCTGAATATCCCCAAAAACAAGCGTAGTGGAGGGGGGAATTTCCGTGTTCATTTGTGAAATTGACGTCAGCGCGATTACGTAATAACTAAAATTTATTTAATGCAACAACACTATTATGGGTGTAGGATATGTTGTTAATGTTATTAAGGAGTGGTGGTAAGTCAGTTGAGATGGTTAAGTTGCGAATTATTAAATATTGTCCCCTAATTATTTTTCTGCAAAAAACAGGTCCATTGGATTTTTGGGATTTGCCAGAATGTTGTGAAAGATGTTATACAAACTTGAAATACTTCAAATCGAATAGCAGACTCATTAAAACCGTATTTTTTCGCTGCCTTGGATCAGATCCAACTGATCGTATGTATTAGATCAGATCGTCACGCGGACGTAGATTAGTTTAAACGCCTTCGGTCGTACTGTGATTCATGATAAAATTGAACAAAGTGAACACGATCAAAAAGAATTATGTTTCTTCGTTCATTACTCGTTATCTTCATCTTTCATTTTGTGATCACAACACGCCCCCTTCAGAATCAGTCTCTTCTCATGATTACTGTTATTCAAATCATAAAAGATTGAAAAATGGTGGAACAAACAATTAAGAAGATTGCTTATATTTTAGATGAATTATGGAAAGTACCAATACCAATAATTCGTTGTGTAATGTGTAGTATTTCTACTAATTGGAAATTGATATTTAAATTCTTCTTCCAAATAGTTAAGTATAAGTATACAGACAGCTATGTAAATACTTTAAAAACAAGATTAAAATATCGGTAGAGCAGTACTTAACAGATACCCGTGCGCCCTGACACTGTTATTTGCTTGACATTATTGGTTAAATTTCAGCAATTAAATTTTGACAGTCTCCTTGTTTTTCTCGCATTTGTTTAAAAATTAAAAAGCCGAATCCACCAAGTGGAAAGTAAATAAAGATGGGTGTATAAACTAATTTTCAGGTATTTTAAACTTACATTTATGAATGACTTACTTCAACCTAGACAAAAACCATAAACCTAATTTTCATTTGTGAATGCACTTTAAGGGTAAACATAACTAAAACTAATAAAATTACCCCTTAACCTTAAAATTAATTTTAATAAAAACTAAATCCGTATTTCGAGAACTAAGTTCTCATCATCAGTAGTACAACAAGGGAAAGTTAAACAGAGTAGTCAAGAGGTCCCAACAACCCTAAGACAAAGTTGACAACAAAGTTGTTAGGAGCTCTGTTTAACTTTCCCTTGTTGTACTACTGATGATGAGAACTTAATCTCGAAATACGTATTTAGTTTTTATTAAAATTAATTTAAAGTTTAAGGGGTAATTTTATTAGCTTTAGGGCCACTTTTACAATCATTAGATAAACCTCGTATAACGCTATATCAGGTATAAAATTGGAAATTGTATTTTACAAACCTCGGATAAACCTCAGATAGAATAAACACCAGTATTTCTTATCCTATGGTTCTTATGGATACCACGTAAACACAAACGATGTTTTGTTATTCATAAGTTTGACAGATGTCAATCAAGTATTTCATCATCACTGTCAGACATAAAAATAATATTTATATCATCTAACATCGTGAAAAATGCAAATTAGAAAGCAGAAATACTAACAATATTGAGGAAAAATAGTCTAACAAAAGATAATTTTATTGTGCCAATACCCAACCTAAAGTGATTTAACGTAATTCCTGGTATAACTATTTGACAGATAAAAATGCATTGTAAAAGACAGTCTTGTTTATCGAAGGTATAATTTCTAGGATAAAGTTATACCTCCGATAGCTATACCATAGTTTATCCATCAATTGTAAAAGTGGGCCTTAGTAACACAATAATTTTTGCTATTCAGCTGACTTGTCGGTCTGTTAATTTCGTTCGATGTTGTGTAGGTTTCGCGTCGATCGGGTTAGTTTTATTGTCCGTATGGAATTAAATGATCATTCTTAAACGAATCAAGAATTATAAAATCACAATTACAGTCCGAACGAAAGCGCATTTTATTCGAAAGAACACAAGTAACTGTCAAATCAGTCATTGTTTATTCTTGTTTTAATTCCTTTTGGAACCTTAAATGTTATCTCTTGTCCTGATTGTCATAAAATTTAGATTCTTCCGCCTTTTCCACCATTTTTGAATCTAAAGTGATCTAATTTTTCTAATCCAAGCTTTTGTTGGAGTAGGTGGCAGTGATCTGGATTAATTAAGTTTTGGGGATGGGATACTGATCAAAATTCGAAAGAACATGCAATTTACTGATCCATATAACATGGATCTGATCCAACTCAGAGAAAGAATACTGTTTAAAAGTGCCCAAGATAAAGGTGCATTCACAAATGAAAATTAGGTTTAGATTTATGGTTTTGGCCTCATATTATGTAATGACTTCATTCACACTTCAGAATTTAGTGTCTCTAAATCCAAATCATAAAGCTAAACATTGCAAGGTCCAAACTTTAGGTTTATGATTTAGTTTGACGTCGCAAACTTCACCAATGAGAACGAGTCTGAAATGATATAGATATATAGACCCATCTTTATTTAGTATCCACTTGGTGGATTCGGCCTTTTAAACAAATGCGAGATGAACATGGAGACTGTCATAACTTAATTGTTGAAATATAACCAATAATGCCATAAGCGAATGACAGTTTCACGGCGCACATGTGTCTTGTTGTGCTCTACCGATATTTTAATCTTGTTTTTGAAGCATTTACACAGATGTCTGTACATATCAAAACTAATTTTCAGGTAATTTAAACTTACATTTATGAATGACTTACTTACACCTAGACAAAAACCATAAACCTAATTTTCATTTGTAAATGCACCTAAAGGGTAAATATAACTAAAATTAATAAAATTACCCCTTAACATTAAAATTAATTTTAGTAAAAACTAAATCCATATTTCGAGAACTAAGTTCTCATCATCAGTAGTACAACAGGGAAAGTTAAACAGAGTAGCCAACAACTCTAAGACAGAGTTGACAACAAAGTTGTTAGGACCTCTGGCATGGTTGATATGTTGACTACTCTGTTTAACTTTCCCTTGTTGCACTACTGATGATGAGAACTTAATTCTCGAAGTTTTTATTAAAATTAATTTTAAGGTTAAGGGGTAATTTTATTAGTTGTAGTACAACAATAATTTTTGTTATTCAGCTGACTTGTCGATCTGTGAATTTATCATTTGACGCTAGTTCGTTCGATGTTGTGTAGGTTTCGCGTCCATTGGGTTAGTTTTATTGTTCGTTTGGAATTAAATTTAATCATTATTGGAAGGAATCATTCTTAAACGAATCAAGAATTAGAAAATCACAATCACAGTTCGAACGAAAACGCCTTATTCGAAAGAAAACAAGTATCTGTCAAAATCAGTCATTGTTTATTTTTGTTTTAATTTCTTTTGGAACCTTAAATGCTATCTCTTGTCCATATTCTTCCTCCGCTTCTGCGATTTTTGAATCTAAAGTGATCTAATCTTTTTAATCCAAGTTTTTGTTGGAGTAGGTGGCACTGATCTGGATTATTTAAGTCTTGAGGATAGGATACTGATCAGAATTCGAAAGAATATGCAATTTACTGATCCATATAACATGGATCTGATCCAAACGCAGAAAAAGAATACGGTTTAAAAGTGCCCAAGATAAAGTCATCACGCAAATTAACTCGACGATTTAGAATATCAAAGATAATTGCTAGCAGAATGATATAAAATTTCGATGTAACCAAATAAACAACGGCCCAGCTTGAAAGAATCTCTAGATGCTGTGAAGCATTAAGGAGCCAAAATTTTATAGAAAATATAGAGAAAGAATAATGCCCTAGATCAGGGATGGCGAACCAATGGCACGCGTCACAATATTTTGGGCACGTCACTGATCACAAAATTCATTATGATGCACTACGAAAATAAGTGTGAAGTAGGTCTTATATGACGAGCGAACGCGAGTGATCCCTACGCTACGGAATGTTCGGGTGCGATGCGCGGGTCATTTGATAAACTGAATTTATCCCAATTCGATTGGTTGGAAATTGAAGAATTTGAAATGCAGCTGATTGATTTCCAGTCTAGTTCAATATGGATTCAAAAATTTATTGAAACAAGGAAAGAGTTAGAATTAATTGAAACAGAAAGATTGACAAGAAATATAAGTGAAAATGCTAATAGCAAAATTTTGGAAACATGGAATGCGTTACCAGACACATTTAATTGTTTGAAGAACCTGGCTCATGCTATTTTAACAATATTTTCATCAACCTATGCCTGCGAGTCATTATTTTCAGAGATGAATAACATTGAAGACTCGGTTAGAAACCGTTTGACAGATGACTCCAATCACAGAAAACAGCTGGCTTGCTGTTTGTCTGTGCTCCAGTTCAGCATGCATTCTGCTAAAAATAACATCGTACAACCCTAACATATGTTATTTGTCATCGAATCTGCAACAGAAGTCACACTAATTTTACTTTAAATTACGCGTATAATTGAAACATTGCAAATTGTTCCTATTTTTTTGTAGTAAATAAAGAGCTTTGAGTTAATAGTATTTATTATTACTATTTTCCCAATAATCACAAAGTCAAAATTATTTGATGGCACGTCTATGACCTCATTAAACATTTCTTTAGAAAAATGGCACGTTGATACGTAAAGGTTCGCCATCCCTGCCCTAGATGTTTCTCAGACGCGATTTTTGGGCAATTCTTAACAGAAAGGTAATGGCTAGGAACAACATGAGGAACATGCATCAACTTGGACAATAAAATAGGATTAATTAAGGATATATTTAGGGGTTTGTACTAACCCTATTTTTGAGCAACCTACCAACAAAACAATATCTCTATGTCCATGAGCCGATGCGAGATGTAACGGTGTATCATCCCCTCTATTGGTAGCATTAACCCTAGCACCCCTAAGCAGCAACATTTCCACAATTTTCATGTGCCCCTCTTTGCAAGACCAATGTAAAGGGCTAAAACCATGGTCATCGCTAAAACGATCACATTTAGGTCAGTGTGACGCCCAACCCACTCACAATATGTAACCATTACCAAATAAGGTAATGGCAAAACGTTTAAATAAATACAAACCCTTGGTTCATGTCATGTTCTGTGTCATCTAGCCATACTCTCACTTGCATGGCATTGCCTTCTCGACACCAATGGAATATATCTTCCATTTTATACACTATTTATAAATTTGGGCGTGAATGTATCACACACAAAACATTGCACACACAAAGTATTTCGAAAATACAAACAATTTTTTTGTAAAATGTAAAAATAAATTAGTAAATAAAAAGATAAGTTAAGGCCATGAGATAAAATGTTAAAATAATGACACTTATCTCAATGAGTCAATGACGTAAGAGCTAAACAATTCGCACAACAGCAGGCTAGTACGCCCTACCACAAATTTAGATAAGCATGCGGTTTTACTAGGCGCCGACTACATGGGGACATTGGGGATCATGCCCCCAAAGAAAAATTTTCTCTTAGCGCAGCAATTCTTTTAACGTCCCGTCATACAGTAGGTAATGTTTTCGGTCCAAAAATTTGATAGTGAGTTTTCAGAGAATAAGCACGAATTAAGGCCGCCACGCACTTGAGCGACGCGAAGAGCGGCGAAGCGAAGAGAAGTTTTTTCATTCAATGTATTCTTATGAGAATAGTCGCCTCGTTGCTCTGCTCTTCGCTGCTCCAAAGTGCGCGTATACACATAAGAATACATTGAATGAAAAAACTTCTCTTTGCTGCGCTTCGCTTCGGTCGCTGAAGTGCGCGTTGGCCTTTATGAGAATAGTCGCCTCGTTGCTCTGCTCTTCGCTGCTCCAAAGTGCGCGTGTACACATAAGAATACATTGAATGAAAAAACTTCTCTTCGCCGCGCTTCGCATCGGTCGCTGAAGTGCGCGTTGGCCTTAAAGGCCACCACGCACTTGAGCGACGCGAAGCGAAGCGAAGAGAAGTTTTTTCATTCAATGTATTCTTACGTGAATAGTCGCCTCGTTGCTCTGCTCTTCGCTGCTCCCAAGTGCGCGTATACACAATAATACATTGAATGAAAAAACTTCTCTTCGCTTCGCTTTGGTCGCTGAAGTGCGCGTTGGCCTTTAGGGTCCCCATAACAAGTTTTTACTATTTTTACAATGTTGTTTGTGTATGTGACGATTTTTTATTCCACGATAACTCTTAAACTTCCAAAAATTTCTATTTTCCGTGTTTAAGCTTTTTGAATTCATATAAACAGTTTATTAGATGTTGGGTAATATTAAACAACAGGAAGATATACTTTACTTGAAGCACATAACAGTTAATTATATTAAAATATAATCCAAAACTTTTCAGTTTTAGTATAAGACTTTTATATCAAGGGGAATAACATATTAGATTTTGGCTAAAATTGATAAATCGGTAGTGTTACTTTACTGAAAGCTCTGACAAGATTTTCGTGAAAAATGTATTATGATATAATCCAAAACTTTTTAAAATTGGTATTTAAGACTTTTATATTAATAAGAACGACATATTAGATTTTTGCTACAATTAAACCGGAAGTAGTACTTTACTGGAAGCTCTAAACAGATTTTCTTGACAAAATATATTAAAATATGATCCAAATGCGAAGAAGATTGGATTCTTGCATCGTAGCTGGAGTTAGTCATTTTCAACAGTTCTTGTAGGTTAAGAAACTTTACATGTAATTTTTGGTATTAAATGTTGTTGTCGAAAATTTTTTCGGCCTGTATCTTCGAACAAAGCGGCTTTTCAAAAATCATCAAAGGACAAAATATTCCTAGAATAGTCCAGGGAATAACCCCTTGAATTTTTGCCGTATGTTTAATAAACACCCTGTATAATTAAAAACAATATAAGATTTTTATTATGCAGGGTGTTCCGCGACTCGACCGACAAACTTATACCATATATATATATATATATATATATATATATATATATATATATATATATATATATATATATATATATATATATATATATATATATATATATATATATGACCTATAAGTGAATTCCTCTTATCGAAGGAATTAAAAATAATAATAATTAAGTTAGCCTTGACGAATGAACGTATGTTTGACAAATGAATGATTTTTGTGCTGTCTTATTAATTTAAGCCATTATGTCGCATTTTACTAATGCGGAATAAGCAGATATGGTTTTCGTGTATGGTTTTTGCGATACCCAGATCGCATTTTTCCTCACCACACAACATTTTCAAAGAGGAAAGGTGGATAAGACGAGGTGGTCCTGTAGATTGACCAGCTCGGTCAGCTGACTTGTCGCCTTTAGATTTTTTTCTGTGGGGTTGCCTCAAATCTCGTATGTATAGTAATGGTAAACTAGATACACGCGACGAGTTGACTGACCGTATAGTTGAAGCTACTAATAGGGTATTAATGTTGATAGGTGAACAACAGGGAAAAAACAAAAATCATATTATAAATTAATTGTTACAAAAGATATAAAGCATTTAAATTTTGCTGATGTACTAGATGACCTTCCAATGGGAGACCAGTTGAAATCCCTACTCCATGTTCGAATGTGATAAGACGCCGCATGAACCACTGATAGTACACCGCCGGTACTGTACAACTAGTACGTCACTATCACTTGACACAACAAAATCAAATTTTAAATATTAATATCTTGCTTATTAAAAGGAATTTTTAACTCGGATTTTCACAGGTACTCTTAGATATAAATGTTCTCTAAGAAAAATAAATAAAAAAAAATATGAGAGAATACCCTATTCTCTAAAGAATGAATTGGCAGTAATGAACTGGCAATATTCTATGACTCGAAGGGTATGTTTAGAAAATGTCGGTTCTCATTTTGAACAGTTGCTGTAATTTTGTGTTAATTAGCTATCCATTGATGAATAAATTTTCTTTTATTTTTAAATTCCTTCGATATCTCCGAAACAAAGAGGAATTTACCTGTAGGTCATATAACATTTTTTGATCGTAATGACCCCCGGAATATATGATACAAGGTTGTCGGTCGAGTCGCGGAAGACCCTGTATATGATAAACCGGAAGAGGTATTTAATTTGGAGCCCTTAACAGATTTTCAAGTAAAACATAATACAATATAATCCAAAATAACGTATTACAGACTTTTCTATTTATTGGAACAACAAATTAGAATTTGTTTATAAACGATCAACCGGAAGTGGTACAATACTTAAAGCTCATGGGATTGGCGGTAGGTCATGTGCTGGCCATATCAGATGTTTTTCTTGTAATGCATTTTGATTTTGGTCAATATTAAAAAGTTGTGCCCCAAGGAAATTGTGAAAAGTCGGCGCCCGTGCGTGTTTCACAAGTATAAACACGTTCTTTTGTACGTGTTTAAACTTGTATTTTACCCACACAATCCCCTTAAACATTATACAAAAAATATGCCACATATAACAAAAAAATTCTGGCAAAAACTTTATATATTAAATACGTCATTAATCCAACAAATAACTCGTACTATAATTGGCTTAAAGCTAAACAAACGAAGTATTTCCACGCCTACCGCCATCTGTCAATTGTCAGTTACATAATTTGACGTTTGCACAGCTTACACCATCTACATCTACCGCAAAATAATGTAAATGACTTGACGTTTACTTTTCTTGTTATTTTAAAATTAATATATCATCAATACAGTCATTTTT
Organism: Harpalus rubripes; assembly: GCA_963082715.1. Lineage (NCBI taxonomy): Eukaryota > Metazoa > Arthropoda > Insecta > Coleoptera > Carabidae > Harpalus > Harpalus rubripes. The sequence goes on along the minus strand of OY720452.1, from coordinate 1,082,599 downwards.
ATTTTAAATAATAATGATATTTCGCTTGGCTAAAAAAAGGCGTAACTTTAGAGACTTATTAACTTGAAATTAAATATCATCTTTTATTTTAACCAATGTGATATTGTTATATTAATAATGGATAAGTAATATATTTAACAATTACTTAATAATGTATTCCTACAATGTAATTGTTACAGTCCACAGGAAGGTACATCTGAATCGGAATCAACTCAAAAACGAAGTACGGATGAACCGACGGTTCTAAGTCCAAACGCATTAAAAGCAATACTCACAGAATGCTTGGGAAGTTGGATAAATTATTTGCAAGTATGATAACACATTTAAAAACTGTTTAATATTATAAAAAATCTGATGTGGCCAACACCAAACCTCCCACTATTTAATTTTTGTTAATTTAAATAAACATACTTACATATTTAGTTATTGCGGAAACTGTATTAAGATCCATTCCATATAACTATGGTTCTATTTACTATTTTCTTTTTAAAACGTTACTATTATTAATTTGAAATGATTAGTTCTTTGACAGTGACATTTTTCTGTCAGTTACATACATTTGAGTTATGAACTGTGTAACCAAGGAGTTTTGCTTATTTAAAGCGTAGGCTCCGGGATTATAATTATGGATATTTTATAAATTTATCCATAAAATATATAGAAAAAGAATTTATACAAATCTGTAGAAAATTTAATAATCTTTAATTTTTATAATAACACAAATCTTCTAAATATAAGATTTGAAGGTCTTTTTCGAATCTATTTTGAACTTCAAATAAATTGCCATTTCTGGTTATCTGATATACAGCAAAATCTAATGGTCTCTTCCCATATTAGAATAAGGAAGAAATACAAAGTTTCAAAATTTTCTGAATGATAGTATTTGAGTTAGAGTAAAGGATCCACACACACATACACACACACACACACATACATAAATACATACACACAGAAATCATCGTGAAAATGTTAAAATTGGATTTTGGGACCTTAAAACGTGGTCATTTACCAAAATCTCGATATGCGATTTTTAGCACGATCCCTATATCGCCCTTACCAAGGGTAGCGGGAGGTAAAAAGAAAAACAACAATATATTGTTGATCATCGTTATGCTGACAAATGCCAAACAAGTACTGACACTGTCGATTGAATTTGTCTTGCAAAGACTACTATGATCTTGTAGGACACTATTATTTTAATTTTGTATTTATTATAATTATTATTTATATTATTAATAAAAATTAAACTTTATAAATATTATACATAATTGTAGAATATTTTTTTTATTAGGACAAAATATTTGTGTTGTGCACTCTTTACATTATATCGCATATTGACTATATTGATTATAGCGGGTGCTCTCTTACTTTTATATTATTTTTTGCCAAAATTGAAGGAAATGTTCGTTGATTAATTCCATATTTTCACTCACAAGTAACAACGATAGTAATGCTGGGATTCTAGGCATTCTCTTAAATTTCTGTAAGCTTATAGGTCTGTAGCACTTTTCTTTTAAATTTTTTGGGTCGATCGTGCAAAAAAATAGTGTAAGCATCACGAACGTTAAGGAATTACCGATCTCAGACAAAATTGGGGACTGAGCGAACATTGTCTTCGATCGGTAAACTGTCCTTACCGTTCTTAATACTTAATATATTATTACGGTCAACTGTTAGACAACGCTAAAGTTATACACGTCTATAAGGTATTTATAGAAATCTATAACGTATAGACGAGCTCAGAATTTGTCTATAAGGTTAATAAGTCACTATAGAAACGCTTAGACGTTATAGAAATGCCTAGAATCCCAGCATAAATTGTAAACATAACTTTCGCAACTTAATTTCAAATAACAGTTTAAAATAATATCTCAATGTTTTTATTATGTCAATAATTCTAGCGTGACCCTATTATTTTTCAATAATTTCATTAGAATTTATACATACAAAAGTAACCACTATAGCTTCTCATTATAATAATAAAAACTTAACATTAATTTGTAATTATACATACATATTGTTATTAGCAATTTAATGTTTCGGAGAAAAAATATGTGACGTCATCATGGCAAGATCGTGGAAGAAAACAGATAGACCCGAAGGTAAAGAGATAGTTATAGATCAGCGTCGCGATTAAATTGTGGTAGGTTATGGGAGCTGGCTATAACTATGTCTTTCCCTCCCAGTCTAGCTGTCTTCTTTCACGATCCTACCATGGTGACGTCACAAACCCCTTCCCCAAATTATTAATAATTATTATCTCGTACGAATATTTAATCGATTTAAAAAATACGGGTATTTTAGTTTTTTGTCTAGTATCTGATATGTATAAATCAAAATTTGGTCACATAGAAACTTACAAGTGGGGGGATTATTTCAAATTCTACTGGTCTAGAGCAGAATTCGAGTTCTTAAATTTCTATCGTTTATGTTTGACATTTCTTTGTTTACGTCTTAAAATTTGACTTATAGTAGAATTTGAAATCCAAAATCTCTAATTTTCAAATTGCACAAAATTGCGAATAGATATATTTCGTCCACCCATCAAAACTTTGCTTTCTCTTACGTGAGCTTTCCTTCTAGGTTCTAAATAATCTGTGCGCCGCCGGTTTTAAACTATCTCAATGTCTGGGCACTTTAGCCCAATTCCAAACTATCCCTTTAGCCTCTCAATGTCAGTCAAGTTGGGAAGAACTATCCAAAGCTACAATCATCGCAAGTAACACTGTCAAAACGCACATAGCAGCCGCAATGCAAGATATGATTATTGGGGAAACATACACAGAAGCAGATGCAATGAGACAGCAAGAACACAATCAACATATAATATTCGAGAATTTGTTAACATTTATTAATTTGCAGTATCAGTTTAGTATTGCTAGTTGTGAGTGTTTTGGTCCGGTAGCCATGTGCCCGTGTTGCCAAACTGTTTCTGGCGGGGTGCACGATCCCGATTGCAGTATGGCAACGCTGCAGCAGTGTTTTGCCAGGCTCTATACACAGGTAAGATCCCAACTGGGCGACAATTAAATTTCTAACGTATGTAAAGGTGCTTTCTTTCGGTCCCAAAAAATAGGATTGAGCAATCCCAATCTGATCGAGTGTGTTCTTTTGCTCTGCAATCACATACCCCCACCACTAACTTCATGATTGGTAGCACAACTGTCAACTGACCAAAGATTGCGATCATTATGGAGTACTGTTCTTTCGTCATACTCATGACGTCATTAAATCGAATTGCTCCTGAATCGCTGACCGAAAGAAAACACCTCAGGTTTTGAAAAAAGTTATCAATTATTTGATTTTCTTCTTAGGATGTGAGGTCGCAAACTTCAAGTCCGCATTCAACGCATCCAACTCTGGACAGCCCAAAAACGGGTGGGGAGTCCAAACAGTTTCTAGGTGGTGCTTCAAGTGGTGAACGTGGTTCCAGTCCATCGCAGGCGGTGGAGACCAGGGGTTCGTCACCACTTCAAGCACCGGAAATGCTGAGAGGACCTAGCCCCACCCAGAGTTTCATTGATACCATTCGTACTTCAGTTACAAGGTAGGAAAAATAGAGGTACATTTACAGAAATTACATTTGTAGTATGGGATCTCGTAGCCGCGTGCCTGAGTGTTTGGTCATGAATCTGGGGAACCGGGTTCGATCCCGACCGACGCCAAATATTTCGAATTTAAAAAATGGCACAAAAAATTGACCCCTGTGGTCCACTCTCCACGCCAGCAATGAGTGCCCGTGAGGTGACGCCTGGTAAACGCCCGCACGGTACAAATATACCATCATCATTACCGATATCTGCGAACAAAGCAGATTGGCACACCCAGCAACGGATAATATGCTATGATGATATATTTATTTATTTTATTTTTTACATTTGTAGTAATTGTGCCACTTCACGAGATCCGCTTGGTCATACGAGGTGCTATCTAAAAGTTACCGAACTTTTTTTTTTAAATCTGTATTTATTAAAACTTCAAACCAACAAATTATCTCCTTCAAAATAATCACCACCTACAGTTATACACTTGTTCCATCTTTTTTCCACTGTTCAAAACACTTTTTGTAGCCATTTTTTTTCAATAGCGCTTAGGACCGCAATAAGTTTGAATCTCCTCAACAGTCTCAAATCTCATGTCTTTTAGCTTGGTTTTCATTTTTGAGAAGACAAAAAAGTCGCAAGGAGCAAGGTCTGGTGAACATTTGTTTGCGTGGATGTTAAAAATTCGCGGACAACCAGAGATGTGTGGGTCGATGCAATGTAGTGGTGGAAATACCAATTTTTGCTTGCCCAAAGTTCAGGGCGTTTTCGCCTCACATTTTCCCTTAAACTCCTCAAAATGTCCACGTAGAAGTTCAAGTAACCCATTACTGTGGTACCCCTTGGCACAAATACGCGGTGCACAACCCCCTTGCAGTCGAAAAAAATCAATCAACATGGACTTCACATTGCTTTTCACTTGTCTGGCTTTCTTCGGTCTTGGAGAGCACGGAGTTTTCCACTGGGATGACTGCTGTTTTGTTTCCGGGTCGTATCCGTACACCCATGACTAGTCACCCGTAATGATGGAAGAAAGGAAGTTTTCGTCATTTCGCCACGTGTTTTCAGTTCCTGGCAAATGAGAACACGATTTTGCTTTTGATCATGTGTCAACACGCGGGGAACAAATTTTGCTGCAATTCTGCCCATGCCAGGTTTATTACAGATGTCATGAATTGATTGTCGACGGTCTCAGAGAATTGTTTCATGCACAATTTGATATGGGGTCTCGTGGCCGCGTGCCTGAGTGTTAGGTCGCGAATCTGGGAAATCGGGTTCGATCCCGACCGACGCCAGATATTTCCAATTTTAAATGGCACACAATTGACTCCTGTGGTGCGCTCTCCACGCCAGCAATGAGTGCCCGTGAGGTGACGCCTGGTAAGCGCCCGCACGGTGCAAATATATCATCTTTACCGATATCTGCGTACAAAGCAGATTGGCACACTCAGCAATGGGTAATAAGCCGTGATGATATATTTATTTATTTATTGGTCATTGATTCCAGTAGAAGGACGTCCAGAGCGCTCATCATCTTCCACACATCCTTCCATTCTTGGACCTCTTAAACCATTGAAAGGCTTGGGTTTTTCCCATGGCTTCTCGAAGCATTTGGTGAGTTTCGGTCCCCGTTTTCCCGAACTTGAAACAAAATTTGATGCAAATGCGCTGCTCTTTCCAATCGCTCATCACGCTATCGCAGAACACAACAAACAGTAACACAGATATCACCACACTGACTATGTTTATCTCGACGTTTGAAGCCGCTTGAATTTAGTAAATCCCTTTTCAATCTTCGAAATAAACGATCGAGATTAATATTTCAAGCCGCTTGAAAATGTCAAGTCAAGCCTATAAAATAACAGGCTTGGACTTACGAAGCGGCTTGACTTCTGTCGAAATAAACAGTGAAGCTTCAAATAATATAACTACGCATGCGCATATCCGCAATATGTTGCAGTGTTACTAAATTCATCTTATTTGTTGGTTGTTTGCATTTTACCTCATTTTATAAAAGTCGCGACATAAAACTTAGTAAAATTGCCAAAAAGCGAAACATTTGGAGCGATGAAGAAATAAATGTTTTTTAATGTTTTTGAAAGAGAAGACAAATAACAACATGACAATTTTTAGATTTTGGGGTTATATATCCAGGATGAAATTAGATCATATACCTCTCCCTGTCTGTCTGCATAATCGAGTATTTAACTATCTTTTTTTAGTCGATACGAATTTAAAGAAGATTGAAAATAACTCAATCCTATTTTCAATCCGCTGAGATAAACCAATAGGATTTTTCAAGCCGCTTGAATTATCGAGATAAACGTAGTCTATGATGCGACAAAAGAGATGTACTAGAGTTGAAATCTAGCGGCAAATCGGTGTACTACAATAGTTAGAAGAGTTACAAACAGAGTTCAGGAACTTTTGGGTAGCACCTCGTACGTTAGAGCGCTGCACTGTCGACTTGAAGTGAAAGCTTGGACCTTGCAAGGTTTAAGCGTTTTCAATCCGAATCAGAAGTGCGTCGGGTCTAAATTGTAAATGCTACTGCTGGATTCAAATTTGGAAATTTTCTATTTTTATTTCAGCCATTTGGAGAACTTGAGGGGTCCATTTCCCACCCCTGGGGCACTCCACACCATGAAATCCCCATTCACTCGCGGTGGTTCGCGCTCCCCTCTTCATTTCCCTTTATTCCCCCTCAGTAGTCAAAGAAGATGGTCCGAAGCAGCTGCTGGAGAGATGACCATTTCTGGGGCTGAGTGTGCTCGAAGATGGTCCATGCCCTGTGGATGGCAAAGAGGCAAACAACAAGTTGTTGAGAAACCGGAACAGTCGGCTGCGTGTAATACAAGTATAACCGGAAGTGATGGATTGGCAGAGGCTATACAGTTATTGGGGAGCAGAGGACGGCCGATAGGGAGTCAACCAACTTGGGAACACACGGAAGATCGGATGCATAAACGACTGCATCAAATGCATTCTCACCCCAGGTAAGTGACATCATTTTCTATTTTTTTCAGAGGTTTTCCTGAAAATTCATGGATCTATTTCTTGGTTGTTTTTGCCAAAACCAATCACAAAACCCTAAATACTTTTTCTCTTCTTCCTCAAGGAAGGTTGTCTTTCCCTGAAAGATCCTGCTGCTAATTTCTTCATTACAAATTGCCAACATCTTCCAAAAAAGGCCTCTACAATTTTCTACAGTTTTCAAAGAACCAGGGTGCTGCAGAACCAATTGAGCAGTTTGGAGGGGCAGGTGTTCGGGCGGTGGCGGGGTAGGCAGCTGCACTAGGTCTGCTTTTGTTCTGTCAGCATCCCCATTCTAGTACCCAACATGGTTTGGACCGGAGTACATCGTGGCTTTGCCGTGCGTGCGTTTTATGAAAACAACCGATCTGTGATTGCGACGCAAAGAGCTTTTCGGCGACAGTTCAACACTCCGCGAAATAATGCTAATAACACAATTCGGTCCTGGATTCGGCAGTTGGAGGAAACTAAGAATAGGTACACATGGCCGACGAAGATCCATGAGAACACCAGAAAATGTGAAGCTAGTGAGAGCAGCAGTCGAACAATCGCCAAGACGTTCTGTTCGAAGGCACGCTATTGCATTGGGGGTTTCAGACCGCAGTTTGAGGAGGATTCTGCATTTAGATTTCCCTTCAAAATAATGATGGTTCAGGAATTGAACTCAGCAGACTACGCCAACCGCCAAAATCTGTGTGAGGAAATACTTGCAGCGATCCCTCCTGAGGCAGCATTTTTCAGCAGCGACGAGGCACATTTTCACCTAAGCGGAATTGTGAATAAACAAAATTTTCGCTACTGGGCCGAAAACAACCCCCAAATTGTTCATGAAAGACCGCTACATCCTCCGAAACTAACGGTGTAGTGTGCCGTATCATAATTTGGCGTTATAGGCCCGTACTTTTTTGAAGAGGCGTGACCGTGACCGTGAATTCCGGGCGTTATGTTTCAATGTTGCAAAATTTTCTGCAGCCCCGATTGAAAGTGGTTGTCGAAGATGAGGGATTAGGGGATTTTTGGTTCCAACAGGATGGGGCTACAGCCCACACAGCCCGAAATTATCTAAACGCTTTCCTGGACGTCTAGTGTCTTTGAGAGGTGACGTGGGGTGGCCTGCGCGATCGCCCGATTTAAGCATATGCGACTTCTTTCTTTGGGGATATCTAAACGTCGCCCCCAAAACCTGCTAGAGCTAAGGCAGCAGATTGTTGAAGAAGTAAACGCGATACCCCGCGAAATGTGTCAACGCGCTGTTCAAAACTTCAGAAATCGGCTCCAGCAATGTATTGCAGCTAACGGCCGCCATCTTAAAGACATTATTTTTTAAAATTAATGAGTTTAAAATGGTAAGTCCTACCGTCCTACTGATTTCAAAAATAAAAACATTTTTTTCATATATACCCTGGTTTCTTTTTTATAACTCTTCAAAACTGCTCAATTGGTTCTGCCGCACCCTGTATAATCTAGCGAGAATGTAATTTACAGTTGATTTTTCGATTGACAATGAAATAGATGATTGAAGATGATATATTTGGTCCTTAGGGGTAACTGGCAGCTTCAAGATATGCCCCAAGGAACATCAGTCACAGAACACTACGATATCTTTCCAACTAATTTGCCTGTAACATCTAGAAAAAGCAGCAGTTCTACGGATTCTTCTTCTTGCTTATCCATTCACAGTAGGAGCACTTCCGGTTCAGAAAGAGGTTCCAATTCAGATGCGGGAGGCGCTGTAAGTCCATTATTATTCATTTGTTTACAAATGAAGAGCCAGGGGAAAAAGATGAATGTCACAAAATGTGTTTCTTTCAATACGTGTATTTCAAAGTTTGAAACGTTATTTTTGAAGATATTCAATCTTACTCAGATTGGACCTTATTACATCCACAGATGGGTCGAGTTTCAACTTATGTGGAACCTAATATAATTTTACCAGTCTACTAAGCAAAAATGCTTGGACCGTCGTCCTTTTTATGGTATGATTAGCGAATCAAAGTTGACGTTTACATTATTTTATAGATTAAATTTTTGCATGAATCCATTTAAATACTGGACTACGAAAGCACAGAAATACATTACTATGTCTGGCTGAAAATAGATGGCCGACTAGGGTAACTGAATATCAAAACAGGGGTCCGTTTAAAATATTTTAAACATTTTTCGTTTATGTTGATTATAACAAAATATTTTGATCTTTAAACTATTTAGTTTGACAATTCTATGAAATAGGATTATTTTTAATTTCCTCTAACAGCAATTCCGACTCGAAGGTTGTTTACACCTGAGACGAACGAACTAGAATTTGCGGTATTAATTTTTTAAATACATCCCAGCTAAGGTCATTTTAAATACCTCCTGGTATTGAGTACAATTCTAATCTTCTGTAACGAAAGACATAAGGGTCAGTTTCCTTTCAAATCAAATATAGGGAAATGTTTTCAGAAGAAACCACATCTATTAAATAATCTAAACGTCTACTTTCATTCGCTAGTCATACTGCATATATCTTAGGTCTATTACCAATCATCCCATTATTGTAGAAAATGGACATTCATCCATTTTCCCCTGGGTCACCATTTAAATATATACCGGGTGTAGAAATGAAAAGTGGCGCATAGCGATTTCAATGTATTTTTTTTAATACTGCTATATCTCTTTACCTATTCATTTTAGAGCAGAAAAGGTAAGAATATAAGTTGTTCAGAAATTAAAAAGGCATCCTATAAAGGCAACTTATATAATCATTCATATTTCACGAGATTTTAATTAAATAAAATTTAATGTTCTTTTAGAAAAATTGTTAGAGTGCCTTGAAAAATGAAACAAGTAACTTGAATAAAATATTCACTTTAACATTTTTTATTTGTTGTATAATTTCTTTTAGCCATACACTCAATTTGTTCGGAATTTATACAACAAAAATTAAAGTGAATATTTTATATAGGTTACTTGTTTCATTTTTCAAAACACTCTAACAATTTTTCTAAAAGAAAATTAAATTTTATTTAATTAATATCTCGTGACATATAGGATGTTTTTTTAATTTCTGAACAACTTATATTCTTACCCTTTTTGTGCTCAAATGAATAGGTAAAGAGATATAGCAGTATTTTAAAAAAAAACATTGAAATCGCTATGCGCCACTTTTCATTTCTACACCCGGTATATATTGAATATTTTATTAATTTGTACATAGGAGTCAATACGTCTACATTCAAACTTATATTCAATATGGAGCGGAAGTGACCATCTGCCGTTTATAAGACTTCCGGAATCGCAAGAACCTCCCGACGATTGTGACGAAAATAGATTTATGTTTCCTAGACCATCTTAAAAGTAGATCATTCATTTATTTGGGCCAAAAATATTATTTATAAGCCCATTGTCTGTATAAATCTTAACACATCTGTGGTAAAATACTAGCCAGCTCGCCAGTAAAGTAAAGGAAACCATTTCCTGTCAATTATGGGTAAAATGTGAGCCACCAATAGCAAAAAAAATGTTAAATGTCTTTTATTTTAATATCTTTGAACATAGAGTTAATTTCTAATCATGCATGCATCGAAACGACGTACTGAACACCAGTATTTTAATTGTGTTAGTCAGGACCAAATATATACGTAGAAACGGTTACAAAATCAAAGTCGGAACCATGTTGGATCATTTTTAAATTCTATGTGTGCATATAAGTGTGATATGCAATTACATTTTATTTGATTATTTAAGTGTTTACATTTGGCTGGTACCTTGTAGCCAACTAGTCAGACATGATGTTTTCACAATAATGGATAAATTATTGTGGAATATAAAACCAAATTTTGTAAATGGTCGAAGTTTGAATGGAATGAAATTTGACATTCTTTAAAATTAAATAATTCTAAATTAAACCATATATTGGAGGAGTCATTTTGAGTAATACTGTCTTTGCATGTTAATGTGCACCTCATCACAGACATTTTTATTAATAACTGGTACTTGTAGGGGAGACCGGTGTCAATTGTAACAGGTGTCAAATGTAACAATGGTAGGTAAAAGGGCCATCTTTTCGAAGTAGATTAAAACGCGCTTGCAGAGTGAAACAGAAAGGGTCATAGCTCGTTGGTATTTAGTGTAAGTGCATACGCGCAAATACGGCGTCTGTTTCTGAAGAATGTCTGTAAATCGACAAAAAAGTAAATACAGGTAGTGACACACATTGTTTCTAAAACACTATAAGTGCTCTGCTCGGAAATATTTCAAGTTAAGGATCAGTTTGTGAGTTATATCTGCTTTTATTTTTCATTCAAAAACATTTCGAATTATTACCTAATACAAAAGAGCAAATAATATCTTTAAAAGTTAAGCGGTGTCAGTTGTAACACATGCCACTGTGTCGATTGTAACATGTTTAATAAGGGGCTGTCCTTAAATTACGTAACGCTTCAAGGGGGGGTGGGAGTCAAGAGTAGCGTTACGCAGCGTTACGAGGGGGGGGGGAGGGTTAATGTGTGCGTTACGTAACGATAAAATATAAAAAAATATCGCTAAACTTGCTTTAATAGTTTTGAAACATTCAAATTTCGCGGTGCTAATTCGTATATGCAGGCAGTCGTTTGTTTTCAATAACAGTCAACATACAATATGTTGGGCACAGTTCAAATTCGGGCCAGTGGTCTTTCATTCGTGCAATGCAATTCATATTAAAACATGAATTCAAGTAGTGTTGATAAGAAAAAACTTTTCAATAGTTTGTTAAAAACATATGGAAATGCATATGCTTTTAATTTCTGTGCTGTTATTTTTTCATCTTTATGTACATTAATTTAATTTGTTTCTGTGTCAAATTTTAACTGAATATTAAGGAGGCCATATACTTTTATATCCAGTAAAGAAATTGGGGTGACAAGCCGTAGGGCAAGAGTAGTACATTATTTTTCATCTTTATGTACATTAATTTAAATAGTTTCTGTTTAAAATTTTAACTGAATATTAAGAAGGCCATATACTTTTATATCCAGTAAAAAAATGGGGGGGGGGTCAAGTACTGCGTTACGTAATATATGGGGGGGGGGTTCATGTTTGCGTTACGGGTGCGTTACAAAGGGGGGAGGGGGTATCAAAAATTTCCTAATTTTGCGTTACGTAATTTAAGGACAGCCCCTAATTAAGTACAGTATTGATCATGATAAAAATTAGAAGAAAAAACCACTGCTATCGAAGACGTAAAAGAAGAAGAGCAAAAAAAACGAAAAACAGTTCCAAAAGTAACAGTCGCAGATTACTCTTCAGATGGCTCCGATGAGGAAACTCTCTGATATGTATTGGCCCATATTTTTTGAGCACAGGAGATTGGTTGCAGTGGCGAAAATGTAAAATCTGGACACCGGGCAAGTTAAATTGTACGAAGAAGACCTATTTTATGTTTACCTAAACTGCAAAATTTTTAACGACTAAAGGCATTGGTCAAAATGGTCCATATCACCAACAGAGTATATATTTTGTTTGCATCTGAATTTTATATTTTCTGAGGTAATAAATAGATGTTTATTTTTTCTATAATTTCTTCTTTTATCTGTTATTTTATCTTATTACATCACTGTTAAAATTTGTTACAATTAACACTGGTCCTGTTACCATTGACACCTAACTGGTGTCAATTGTAACATTTATAATGCCTCACTAAAAATCCTTATACTTTTATATTTGTCACATTTTCAAAAGTTTAAAATTCAAAATATTATTCACTAAGGTGGGCAGGTTCCCATATAGGTAATTTCAAAATTTCGAAATGTAACGTTAACTCGTGAAAAATAAAAATTTAAATTTTGTAAAAATTGACACCGGTCTCCCCTACTAAAAAAATGAAACCTAGGCTGCATCCCCATGCATCCATATTACATATAATATAAAAATACACAAAAAAGAGACTCTTGCTAAAATTTGATTAAAGCCGTAGTTAATATTTAAATTTTTAGAAAAATTTAGTAAAACGATAAAATTGGGTGTCAAATATTTTCTGCTTCTATTGAAACTTCGACGATTTGCCAATAATACTTAGGCACTATTAGCTGTAAAATCATAGTTAGAAATCTGTTTTTGTATAAAGTTTGTCTGGTACAAACTTTTTTTATATACAATTGTATAACTTAGCTTATTATTAATGTATGAATCTCATCAAAATAGGTAAAGGACCACAATTTATTACATTTTTATTACAAATATGTATTTCATTGTCATACTTCATGGTATACAATATACATCAATAAAACTATTAAAAATAATACTGTCCTTTATTAAAAACCATTACAGTATTTACCATACCATCGAACAGTATGGGAGACTGGGACAGTGGAGTTAAAAAATACATGATTACTATACACAATAAAGTTACGTCTATAGCAGTTTTCAATAGAAAACTGTGTAGAGTCAGGCACATAAAATGGCAAGATGTACTAAAATCAAAATATATTGAATTATACTTTGAATAGTTTAAACGTAAATACTAAGCGATTTTAATTTAATCTTCTTCGAATTCAGTGTCTTCTCCATAGTCTAATTCGTCTTCATCGTACATAGCGTACTCGTCTGTTACTTCTTTTGATGCAGAACATTTTAAACATCTACAAAAAAAATCCAAATTTATACTTCTTTTCAAAGAGTAATAAATCAGTCCGTTAAAGATATTCTAGCGCGTCAATAACAGTTTGCTAAGGCAACGGCGGATTTAAGAAAAAAGGCAGAGGGCGCAAAAATATTTTATGGGCCCAGGCCTATTTTTTTCTTATCATATGGAACGCCCGCCGTCGCCGCCGCTGTCGCAGCCACGTCGCAGCAATGAGCGAGTGTCTATTTATAGCGATGACGCAATCGCACTATCAGCCAGGCTACGTAAACAAACAAGCCGCGGCGTGTTTAATTACTTCCGGTCGCCAGAACCTTTTGTGTTCATTGTTATTATGCGGCCGAACATTCTAGAGCTTTTCTAGAAGGTAATGGCGGCTGTATAAAAGAGACGCAGCTATGCATGGGAGATAGTTAGTTACATGGAGTGTTAGAGAGTAAAATGCTAGCGGGAAGCACAGCAGTATCGTAGTGAGCGTATGCAGTTAGTGTCGAGTAGGTACTAGGGAAGTTACTGGTATAATGGGATAGTTGTGGATGTGAATACTCGCTAGTGTTGACGAATATTGGGACAGTAACGGCGAGTCGGAAAGTTACTGGTATACCGGGATAGCTATGAAAGAGAATACTCGGTAGTCTTGAAGAGTATTGGGAAGCTAGGTATACGGGGACAGTAACGGCAAGTGGAAGTGAATACTCGACAATGGTGTTGAAGAATTGTGGCGTACGGACAGTCGGTGATACTGAGGCTGTGGAAGTTAGACAGAGAGTTACATAAATAGACAGATAGTGCTGTGAAAGAGGTGACTTCTGTCCGAGCAGTCGAATATACAGACGCTGTTGAGTCATTTGAGTATATAGACGCTGTGGAGGTCGGTAGGCGGACAGTTGAACCTGATATAAGTATATACATATACTGATATAAATATCGCGTAAACAGTCTACAAGAGTCTGCAACAGACCGGTAGTCTAAGATTGGAGCGTGTAGTGAAATAAATAATTTGTAATATCGTGCAAATAAATAGTAGTGTTAATTGGTTAAATAAATAAATAATGTTAGTGTTATCTAGTAAATTATAGTTTTATTACTATTGTTTACTATTAGTAATAGTAACTTTCATTATAGTTTAATAAACACTTTATTTTAATTAATAATAATTGTCTAATATTTACACCACCCAAATAAATAAAAACGTTACAATATTTAACTGACTTATATAACAGGTTAACGAAAAATTCAATCGAAATAAAAAAAAAATAATTGAACAATAAAAGGCGTAAGGTTGAACAATATTCGTGGTTAGAAATATATTCTTTACTTTCTAAATGTCCTCACAAATTTAAAACTGCCCCCAATAGACATGTATTAGGACCAGGCCCGGTCAGGTGGTGAGGTTTGGCTCTAGTCGATCCGAGAAAAATATCTCAGCCAGATTCGAAGAAGGCTCGGCTTGAAAACTGACTCGAAATCGGTCCCGGCTTTAGGCCTTGAATTCATGAAGTAAAGGCCAATATGGTAAATTCGACTCGGCTCAACTTTGCTAAATGATCGGCCCGAAGATGAAAATAGACCCGACTCGATAATCGCCTCGAAATCGGGTCGGAACAAAGCTAAAGATCAAATATTGTTGAGAGAGAGAGAGTGATTATTTTTGTGGTTGATATTATTATTATTGTTATTATTATTATTACTATTATTATTGTTTCGGGTTTGTGCTAACCCACTAAGTGGGAAATGCGTGATTTTATGTATGTATGTATGTAAATATCAAGAATGAGCACTTCACATTCGCGACTAGAAACTAAATCTCTTTATGTTGAAATTGCATCAAAATTATTTTACTTGTAACGAGTAATATTAACCTGGATACTTTGATTTTGTTCGTCTAATGACAATATATTGATAAATTTTGTTTGATGGGGACCTGAGGCCCTTTCAGATAAGGACCCGAACACCCTTTCTGACGAGTTCCTAGGGAGCAAGTGTCCCTTTGCTTACCGTTAAATTCGCCACTGTGCCAAGGGAAGTAAAAGACTAAATGCTTACGATATCAGAAGTGGGATTACTTTTACAACACCTATATATTATTACCTGCTTTCGTTGACGCCGTAATTAATACAATAATTTCCAATACATTCACAGCAGCCATCATGAAACCATCTATAACTAGAGGCCCCCATACTTTGACAATTCGTCTTACATTTATTAATACTCATACAATCGGACATGTATGCTACTGTACAATTAATTGTCAGTACATTAGGCTTTGCTGGATCTTCGTGAGCGACGCCATTGCTTTCTACAAAAAATAACAATTTAAAATTTAATTTTAATTCGTGAGAAATATTCGTTTTCCGGGAATGGACTGTGTCATATTTTGAGTTAGAGTTCAACGTTTCGCCTGCAGTCGTATGGGGCATCTTCAGGAGCAAGGGGGATAGTACTGTCTTAAACAAGGTTACCCGACGTGTTAACCACGCTAGAGGCCAAATAAACCAAGTGAGGAAGGCCGAGAAGACAGTTATATACTAATCTAAAAATACGGTAGATGAGCAAAGCTAATGAGAACCAATGGGAATTGAGTTCGTAATGGTAGATTGGGCGTGTCGTGTTCCGAGAATCACCGGTTTCCACATGTGTCTCAAGAAATAGCCATCATCCCGATTGATGTTATTAGGATGTTTCCATATTTCTTAAGTTTCCCTGTATTTACATCTGTAAAACTCAGGGACAGGAGCTAAAATGCGGGAATTTTCAAATAAGATGTTATGTCCTGTGTTGTGTTGGTGTTCTGCGACCGCAGATGTTAATACCATACCATTACGCAGACAGCGTTTAAATTCTGACAATCTAGTGTGAACACTCCTTCCTGTTTCACCTATGTATACTGTGCCGCAAGAACAAGGAATACTATAAACACCGGGTGACGACAAGGGTTCGCGTTTATCTTTAGTTTGGGGGAGTATTTCTGAGATTTTTTGCGGAGGTTTAAAAAAGACCTTAATATTGTTTTTATTAAAAATTCTACCTATTTTATCCGAGAATCCTTTAATGTAAGGGATAGATGTAAATGTTTCGAACGAGGTATTCACGGGTTTTTTGGGTAAAGGGTTTAATTGTCTATGAATTACATTGTTGATTAATTTTACGTCATAGTTGTTCTGGATTAAACTATGTCTGATGTGGTCAACCTCCTGCTGTAGGATATCAGGTTCAGAGATTTTGATGGCACGGTGTACGAGAGCGTTGACTACTGAAATTTTCTGCGAGGGATGGTGATGAGAATTAAAATATAACTGTCTTCTCGGCCTTCCTTTCGTCACTTGGTTTATTTGGCCTCTAGCGTGGTTTACACGTCGGGGAACCTTGTAAACTGAATCTCCCCCTCTTGTTGCTTAAACTCGGCCTCTAGCGTGGTTGACACGTCGAGTAACCTTGTTTAAGACAGTACTATCCCCCTTGCTCCTGAAGATGCCCCATACGACTACGGGCGAAACGTTGAGCTCTGACTCAAAACATGACACAGTCCATTCCCGGAAAACGAATATTTCTCATAACTCTTACTAACCAAAAACTTGAATGTGTAATTCTTGTTTTGGACTTGGACTTAAATATGTTAAATCGTGATCTACGGGATATGTAAAAGCTGTCCAACGGCGTTCAGTATCTGGTTCGATGGTCAAGGCTTGAAAGAGACCTGGAACAGCGTTAGAAATGTCTTCCACTTGGGATTTTTTACTTAAAGAACTCCCTGTATCATTGGGCTTCGGACACATGTCTACAAATATTGTAACAATAATTCTATATTTAATAATGATTTAATTTTTTTCTTACCAACACAAGAACAGCATTCGCTGTACAAATACCCCAAACAAATATTACATGCTTTACAACAACTGCAATTTTTTAAGTCGCATTTACAGGATTGTGTAAGCATACATTTGCTGACAATAGAGGCGCAAACAGCTTCATTGCAACTTTCTGCAGTGTGAAAGATGAAAAACAGTGCCGATAAAAGAGCACAGAGTGAGATCCACCTCAGCATTTTGTCCCTAAAAAGGTCAGGATAAAAATATATGGATACAAGGCGTTATTTTATTTACGTATAGTATGACTAGCGAATGAAAGTTGATGTTTAGATTATTTAATAGATGTGGTTTCTTTGGAAAACATTTCCCTATATTTGATTTGAAAGGAAACTGACCCTTATGTATTCCGTTACAGAAAATTAGAATTGTACTCAATACCAGGAGGTATTTAAAATGACCTTAGCAACAGAATTCAGGGATGTATTTAAAAAATTTAATACCGCAAATTCTAGTTCGTTGTGTAAGGTGTAAGCAACCCTCGAGTCGGAATTACTGGTTGAGGAAATTAAAAATAATCCTATTTCACTCTCCACGCCAGCAATGAGTGCCCGTGAGGTGACGCCTGGTAAACGCCCACACGGTACAAATATGTCATCATCATTACCGAAATCTGCATACAAAGCAGATTGGCACACCAAGCAATGGGTAATATGCCGTGATGATATATTTTTTTTTCTATTTCATAGAATTGCCAAACTAAATATTTTAAAGATCAAAATATTATGTTATAATCAACATTCACGAAAAATATTTTAAACGCACCCCTGTTTTGATATTCAGTTACCGTAGTCGGCCATCTATTTTCAGCCAGACATAGTAATGTATTTCTGTGTTTTCCTAGTCCAGTATTTACATGGGTTCATGCAAAAATTTCATACCTGAATGTTTCGTACAATTCTATTCATCTCTATAGGGTTTCAAAAGAAACCACATTTATAAAATAATTTAAACGTCAACTTTCATTCGCTAATCATACCAAACCTACCTATAATGTTTTAGATTTGGGAAGGTACATTTTTAATTTATGTATTTGAAATTTTTTAATTATTCTCTATTATAAATTTATAAAGTGTAAAAACCTGACTCAGAGTAGGCTATGAACATTATGAAATTTAAAAATCAAGTTTTCTAATTTATTTCCATTTGTAAAATAAGATGCAAAACGAAAATCTTTTGTTCATAACCTACTTCGATTTAGTTTTTTTTAACACTTTAAATTACCCATTACTGGGTGTGCCAATCTGCGGCAATCAGGCGGCACCTTACGGGCACCCATTGCTAGTGTGGAAAGTGCACCACAGGGGACACTTATGGATCATTTATATTTGTACATTTACTTGTAATGGGTTCATCCTTTTTAGTAATAAATGATTATTATTATTATTATTATTATTAAAATTCGAAATAAAATAATAAATTTAATATTAAATATAATGTTTAACTTTGTACAAATAATAAACAATTTAAACTATTGTAATAATAAAAATATTGCTGAACAGTAATTATAAACAAACTTATAATACAACAAGAATAATACGACTTTTTAGATTTTGTTGTTTTTTTTTACTAAAAGGTTATAGGTATTATTCTTATAAACAATAACAATATTTGTTTAAATATTTTATTGTTTATAACAAAATGTAGCAATAATAATTTCATTTTTACAAAAATAAATTATTAAAATATTTCTCAAATACAACAATTAAACTTTGTTAAAATCTTTTAAATTCCTCTCTCATCGTTGTTCTAACTACGCTGATGTACACCACAATGTTTTCAACAATATAATCATCTTTCCAACAATACCCATCAACAATGAACTGCATACTTACATGTGTACAGATGATACCTTTAAGAAAATGCACTATAATCACTCACAGACACTTAGAAAACGGATAAAACATGGAAAATCTCTGCAACATTATGCAGTGTACTTGAGACGTTCGTCTTGAAACTTGGGAAACTTGTTTATGAGACAGAGGCGTGCTTGTGGGTTCTAACTGCCCCGCCAGGCAGAAATTCTCGGTATGGTATGTGTCACTTTATAAGGCAATGACGCAGATATAATTATTAGAAAATGCATTATGGTTTAAAGTTGTTAATCTGCTTTTTATGCGCAATTTCAGTAATGGTTTTTAAATTTGTATTGTTGAGGGAGGTTAGCAGGCGTCAAAATTTAATTTAGAAATTCTTATCATATTATGATAGTCGCGTCTGGGTTCATCCATGTCACACTATATCAGTGGTAATTGGTATCCAACACTGTATCTATAGTCACGACATTTATTTATTGATCAACAAGTCTAGAATAGTATTTTATGTACCAAGGGCGTTACTATGATGATAATGCCAGGAGGGCGACGAGGATCTAGCCCAAGGGCCTCTGGCCCATGGGATAGGTGTCGCCCGATGGGCATTATCATCTAGTAACGCTCGTGGTGCATACAAGATTTTATGTCTCACTAGATTATGTGAAATAAGTTTTAATTTATAATAATTTTGATTACAATAATGCTTAAGCTTTGACGTTGCAAGGATGTTGTTTAATTGTTTTGTTTATTATCAACATTTATTTATTTTTAAAACACCAACGTTTTAAATCGTTGGGAGATAATGTGTCGGAAGATGTTTTGTCGAAACGGTGTAAAGAATTTATTTTGAATGTTTCTGTATAGTTTGAGGAAGACAAACGTATAAATGATCTCCTAATTATTCCATTCTCGTCTGTAGAAGATGTAAGTATTATATTTTGAGGTTCGTTATCACATGACAGATCTCAGTTCTTTATTTCTTATGCACTTATTTGTGAATGTTATTACATTTTAGAGAGCTTGTACGGCTTTGGATGTGTCACACGTGACGATAAATAATATCAAAAATGAATTCAAACGTGGATAAATATCGTCCCTAAAAAAATTAGTGAACCGTCATCTATCAAAAATGAATGCGAAACATTACAGTCTGCAATTCGACGGACTTACTATTTTCATGTGTGGTGAAAGTAAATGGCTTTTTAAGGTTTTTTTGATAATCAATTTTAAGTATTATAATTAAATTAAAATTGATTCCTGTGTTGTGCTTTCAAAGCTTTTTGCTTATATTAATTGTTGTAATCAATTAATGTATTAATTGTTGTAATCAATCATTATTATTGTAATGAATTATAATTAAAAAGAATTCATTATATACCGTTCATATTATTTTTAATTTAAAGTCCATAAACGATGATCGGATTATAATGAGGGCATAATGAAATATTATGCCCTCCCATTATGCCCCGGTTGTTATAGATATGTTTATATACAACGTATCCTAGCAATAAACAGTTCATAATACTTTAGTGAGACATAAATTATTATACATACGTGCGTGACTTTGAATTCCCTAGCCTATGCACCCTGTACCCCTACGATAATCCTGTCCTGCAGATAGTGCTTTTTTTATAGAGTCGGTATTAGTTTGTCACGTCGAGAAGACGTCTATACTCAGATAGTAAACATGTAAGAGTTTAAGTTTTGGTTCGCGTTCTGTGTAACGCGACGGTTTTGGCCTAAGAATGCAATAACTCTTCAATATCATGTAAAATAATATATAATTGTATACGTCGTGGGTTAAACGAGGCCTACCTATATCTATCTCTTTCTTCACTCGCCTGTTACGTATTATACTTCGTGGTCACAAGTTATTACATTTTAAAGTTTGAACACTTCTACATAAACGTCCTATAAAATGTAATTGCTTGTCAATGTGTATTATTCTATTTATTAACATCCAGTAAATAATTTTCTAATATTTAACCTAACATGATACTGAGTTAAATCAAGTTACAGAAATCTATAAAAGTAAGAACACTAGAAAGTGTTTCTTTGATTCTCTCAAATTAAAAAAAAATTGACAAAATTGTTTTTGAAATGAACTCCTCAATTTTAAGGTTTTAATAACCAATTCTATAATATTAAAAGCGTGCATTGGAAGGTATATTTGCGGCGTCATTCTCCCACACATTGAGACACATTTTTACCTATAACTTCGGTGGTCAACGATGCTAGGAATGCACTAAAATGACCACCCCTGCCACCAACGTAGCTCTGCCTCTAATTCTTCACATCCTCTTTACATTATTTCATTTAGAGTCTGCCTGTTTTCCGAGAAAAATATTACTCATTGTTGCATTTCATTGTTATAATCAACACAAAAGTTAAGGAATGTATCAGTAATTGAGACATTATAGAAAACAGAAGATTGATCGTAAAAGTTAAGAATAAATTCATTTGAATTATAGCTCGAGGCGTGCACAGGTGTTTCGATAGGATTAAAATGATATCACTATTTTATAGTAGCGGTTGAATAAATAATAGTAAACTTATAGTAAAAATTGTTTAAAATTATAATAAAACAACTAATAAAATCTTGTTTTTATTGTGAATTGTACAGTTTTTTATTTGAAGATAATGTTTTTGCAAAAGACATCACAATTTTTACTCATCTCTCCGCTTGTGTAGTAGGTATATAATTGAATCTTCATTATTGCAAACACGCGGTCTACAGTGTTTACTCTCAAAACGTAAATATTCTTAAATTTACCACGATTCTTGGAAAATAACTCATTTGGTTAAGTATTTATGTTTACAAATTCAGAGGCGACTTAAAGGTTAAAGGCGTATTTAAGATTACGCTTCGAAACTGAAAGAATTAGTTTATTAAAATCTTCCATAGACGGGGACAGGAATTGTTTCTAAAGGGGCAAATAAAGGGAACAAAAATAGAACAACACACAAACACAAAAATTTAATTGTATATATTTACTAGCATAAACTGTATGACAGTGAGTACGAGTAATTAGTGAGCAGTTGACTAGCATTGTGTCTTCACTGTCAATCAAAATGAATTACTAATTTATTGCTAACTGCAACAATGTTCAAATACACATTAATATGTGCGATTCACCTTCCAGCTTTCATTTGTTTTTAAGTTATGACGTCATCACAAAAAAAAATGATAATATTATGATCATGCAAATAAATAATAAGGTTACATAATAACAAAAATTCTGAGAAAAATCAAGCTGAAAATTTAATATTAATGAATAATCAAGATACCTCGTGGCCGCGTGCCTGAGTGTTAGGTCGCAAATCTGGAGAACCGGGTTCGATCCCAACCGACGCCATATATTTCGAATTTTGAATGGCACAAAATTGACCCCTGTGGTGCAGTCTCCACGCTAGCAATGAGTGCCTGTGAGGTGACGCCTGGTAAGCGCCCGCACGGTGCAAATATTTTATCATTACCGATATCTGTGTACAAAGCAGATTGGCACACCCAGCAATGGGTAATAAGCCGTGATGATATATTTATTTATTTATCAAGATACCTAGATTTCATTTAGCAGTGAATGTTTAAAGATTTTACCGGTTTCAGGGTATTATTCCATTATTTACATATACAAAAGTAGGCTGGTAACTAAGTAATAACTGTATCTGTACGGTAATATTATTACCATACTGACTTGTCAACAACAGTCTACAAAATGAATATAAAATAAAATTAAAATAATGCTCTTTATTAATACATACGGCTAACGTTAGTGTATCATTCTAAATGCACGGTTTACTATATTCTAAAATCATAAACATGAGGAATAAAGAACATAATTTAAATATTTGTCATATTGACATATGTCAAAAAAAATGTTGTGTTAACCATAGCATTCTGAAAATAGCATTAAGAAGAGAATTTCAAAAAATAATATTTATTAATATAGTCTTAAGTTTCTGAAAGCGATAAACTATTGAACAACCCACGGATGTTATAAATCATAACAAGCCTTAGATGTCTTAAAATCCTCGCTCTACGAGCTCGGATTTCAACCGACATCTGCGGCAGTTATGATATACATAACATTCCTAGGTATGTTAATAGCAATAAAAAAAATTATCAACGAAAAATTCTAAACTGAAAATTGAAATCTAGGTATCTTGATTATTCATTATTCTTAAATTTTCAGCACGATTTTTCTCAGGATTTTTGTTATGTAATCTTTCAACCTTATGATTTATTTGCATGATCCTAAAGGGAAGAAAAATCACTATCGGATTACAATACTAAAAATTTATATTGCCATTTAATTTTTGTGATGACGTCATAACTTCAAAACAAATGAAAGTTGGAAGGTGAATCGTACATATTAAAGTGTATTTTTAAAAACTAAAATCGACGTGTTTTAGCGTTTTTAAAAAAACCGGTTGATTTCGCTGTTTTTTTTTTAATATACTTAATCCCACACTGTATAAGATTTATCTTTTATGGGAAGGGTAGGGAAATAAAAAAAATATACACAATTATTCAATAAATATATTACAATATACAACTAAGTTTTGGGTGCATCTTTATTTGCACCTTCATTTTCAGCTTGTTTACTATCTGTATTTTCAGAATTTTCGGAACTTACTTTATTTAAACTAGCTTCAAAATCTGCTGGCTCTATTAACCGTTTCTTACCGTGTGGTGGTGGTCCAATTAATTGTTCGACATCAGCATAATTCAGTGTTTCTTTTTGTAATAAATTTTCAGCTAACTGCAATAAAATGCAACAATGACAAAAGTACACATAATAAAATAATTATTTACCAATTTTAATTTATCTTTATTGTCTATCAAAACTTCTTCCGTCTGTCTGTAAGCGTGATAGATCATTTTTCTCGCTTCTTCATCAATTGTAGCTTGCATTCTTTTGCTAAAAGGTCTTCTGCCTAATTCTTTAATTTGCTGTTCCGAAAAAGACACGAGACCAACTTTTTCGTTCATGCCTAGTTCACGTACTTGGGCATATGCCATTTTGGTGGCTTTCTCCAAATCATTTTGGGCCCCTGTTGTTATTTTATTAAACGTTAAAGACTCGGCTACACGTCCGCCGAGAATCATACACATTCTTTCAAAAAGCTGAAGAAAAAAATATTATTTTTTGAAAAAGATGGGGCTACGTTATTATACTCACTTCTTCTTTCGTGTATAATTTTTGATTTTTAGGCACATATTGTGCAAAACCTAACGCTAAATTAGTTCTTGGTACAATAGTAACTTTCAATAATGCGTCTGTATGTTCAAGCATCCATCCTACTAAAGCATGTCCGCTTTCATGGTAGGCGACAACTTTTTTTTCTTGCGGGGACATGGCATGATTTCTTTTTTCCGTACCCCCTAAAAACAAACCCATTTTTGGTTTATAATCTAACCCCTTTCACACAAAAAACATGTACATGGTGCGGCAGAACCAATTGAGCAGTTTGGAGGGGCAGGTGTTCGGGCGGTGGCGGGGGTAGGCAACTGTACTAGGTTTTCTTTTGTTCTGTCGGCATCCCCATTTTAGTACCCAACATGATTTGGACCGGAGTACATCGTGGCTTTGTCCTGCGTGCGTTTTATGAAAACAACCGATCTGTGATTGCGACGCAAAGAGCTTTTCGGCGACGGTTCAACATTCCGCGAAATAATGCTGTTCCTACTGCGAACACAATTCGCTCCTGGATTCGGCAGTTGGAGGAAACTGGTAGCACACTAAGAATAGGTACACATGGCCGACGAAGATCCATCATCAGAACACCAGAAAATGTGGAGCTAGTGAGAGCAGCAGTCGAACAATCGCCAAGACGTTCTGCTCGAAGGCACGCTATTGCATTGGGGGTTTCAGACCGCAGTTTGAGGAGGATTCTGCACTTAGATTTGAATTTCCATCCCTTCAAAATAATGATGGTTCAGGAATTGAACCCAGCAGACTACGCCAACCGCCAAAATCTGTGTGAGGAAATTCTTGCAGCGATCCCTCCTGAGGCAGCATTCTTCAGCAGCGACGAGGCACATTTTCACCTAAGCGGGATTGTGAATAAACAAAATTTTCGCTACTGGGCTGAAAACAACCCCCAAATTGTTCACGAAAGACCGCTACATTCTCCGAAACTAACGGTGTGGCGTGCCGTACCACAATTTGGCGTTATAGGCCCGTACTTTTTTGAAGAGGGAGACGTGACCGTGACCGTGAATTCCGGGCGTTATGTTTCAATGTTACAAAATTTTCTGCAGCCCCGATTGGAAGTGGTTGTTGAAGAAGAGGGATTAGGGGACTTTTGGTTTCAACAGGATGGGGCTACAGCCCACACAGCCCGAAATTCTCTAAACGCTTTAAGAGAAATGTTTCCTGGACGTCTAGTGTCTTAGAGAGGTGACGTGGGGTCGCCTGCGCGATCGCCCGATTTAAGCATATGCGCTTCTTTCTTTGGGGATATCTAAAGGAAAAAGTGTTTAAACGTCGCCCCCAAAATCTGCTAGAGCTAAGGGAGCAGATTGTTAAAGAAGTAAACGCGATACCTCGCGAAATGTATCAACGGGCTGTTCAAAACTTCAGAAATCGGCTCCAGCAACGTATTGCAGCTAACGGCCGCCATCTTAAAGACATTATTTTTAAAAATTAATGAGTATAAAATGGTAAGTCCTACTGATTTGAAAAATAATAACATTTTTTCATATATATCCTGCTTTCTTTTTTATAACTATTCAAAACTGCTCAATTGGTTCAGCCGTACCCTGTATCTTACCGACTAGACGTTCAACGGCGTATTCTAAGTTACTTTTGTTAACTTGTTTTTGTTTATTTCTAGCTGCGTGTAAAGCGGCCTCGTTACAAACGTTGGCGATGTCAGCGCCACTAAAACCTGGTGTTAAGTAGGCTAAACGTCGAGAATACATTGGAGGGGACAGTTCTAAATGTATGCACTTTAAATGTTGTTCGAATATTTGTTGCCGTTCTTCTAAATCGGGAAGGTCTATTAAAATGTGTCTATCGAATCGACCCGGACGCAAAAGGGCCTATAAATAAAATAATTACGACCAGTAGGTCATTAAATATGTACAATTTATTTTTTAAATACGAGGCCTGTCTTTAAAGTATCCGCTCTACAATTTATTAATTTTAATTATATGTGTTTTACTACCTGAAAATTGTAAAATAATATTTTAGCAGTTCAAAGTCAAAGTATAATTCAAAACATTGGTATTATCAAAGTGACATGCGCATACAAATCAACTGATTAAGAGCACTTCAAGGTTGCTCGAGTCACGTGTTTGCTCGCGCCCTATAGACAGACAGTGAGGTGGAAGGTGTGACTTCTGTCCGAGCAGTTAAATAAACAGACGTTGTTGAGTCAGTTGAGTATATAGACGCTGTGGAGGTCGGTAGGCGGACAGTTTAACGTCCTATAAGTATATAGTGATATAAATATCGCGTAAATAGTCTACAAGAGTCTGCAACAGACCGGCAGTTTAAGATTGGAGCGCGTAGTGAAATAAATAATTAGTAATATCGTGGAAATAAATAGTAGTATTAATAGGGGATTACAGCTCAATCGAATTAAGAGAAATTTAAAAAAAATAGTGAAAGTATATGCTTAATAATGAATATTAATAAAGAAATAAAATGATATAATTGAAATACTTCGGAAATGAGGATATTTTTGTTTTAGCAGCTCGTCACTCATATGAAATCCATACATATTATTTTGATTGGCGACTCAAAGACCACCTATAAATATATAACGAATACCGAGTTAGGGGGTGGAGTCTACTACCAATGGAAGTAGACAAGTTCAAATAGCGGACACGTGGCTACCAGTCCAGTACTGCAATTTTCAAACAGTTTTTATTTGAATATAAATTTCTTGCGTTAAACTTAATAATTTTGATATACTTGCAATTATAAAGCATATAGACTTGTACAGTGTTACAATATTAATTTGTTTTTATAAATATAAATTTAAAATAGCATACATTTCAAGAACATTTTAGATCCACGAAGAAAACAATTTTATATAAAAACTTATATTCGTGACGTCGCATCTATATTTTCAAACTTCGAGGGACCATAACTCGCTTATTAATAGGACTTTTTCACCAGATTTTCACCAATAGTCTTATTTTTAAAAATGGTGGAACCCCGCCCTATTGTCTAATATTTACACTTCACCTAAATAAAAAATCTGATGTGGCCAACACATAACCTCTCGCCAGATATTTTACCTGGTTGTACGCATAAAACGAAAAATATTTTTAAATACAAATACATATAGTTATTCATGTCTCACTACAAAATAATTCTCACATATATTTGCAATATCTATGGGATATTTTAAAGTAAATTATGTACAATACTTACATTTTCTTTATATTCAATATCCTGAAATTTTCTTTTTCTACTTTCCTTTTCTTTTTCTTTATATTCGTCATTTTTTCGCAAATTCCTTTTATATTTTTTTTACGTATATTCTTTTGCGTTGTTGACTTTTTTTATTTTCATAATCTTCATAATAATATACAAATATTTTTGACAGAGGCATACAAATATTTTTGACAGTGACATTTATGTGTCAATTACAAACATTTGAATTTCTTGCCTTGTAGTAGTTTGATCTGAGATTTTTTACATCAAATTATTTTATATGCCTTTCTTTATCTCTAAATCTATAGAAGATATAATAATGAATTTATATTTATCGAATAAAGAATTTAACGTTCTTTAATATAAGTATTTACATAAATTTTCGATAATTAATATTTAGACGATTTTTTTTCTTGTAACTACTACTTCCGGTTATCCAATTGTTACCAAAACTGACTGGACTCTTCCGATTATTGTTAGATTGAGGAATCCGTAGTTAAAAATGTCTTAAGTCTCATAGAATTTGAGATATAGTGAATCCAACATCCACACACACACACACATCCACACACACACACACACATACGGACATCATCGTAAAAATGTTATAATCGGATACTAGGGACCTTAAAACGTGCTTATTCATTAAAATCTGGATATGCGATTTTTAGCATGAATACAATACCTCTCTTAGCGAGAGGTAATAAAAACGTTACAATATCATTCCAAAAGAAAGTTTCCAAAGGTGTTTTCAGCAGTGGAAGGATTTTAGGGTCCCAATCCCGTCAGGTACGCAATATTTTTTTCTCAACTGAAGCTCGGATTCTTTTTAGACAGACCTCGTATGTCTGATTTTAAAACTTACTTTATCCAAGATATCTCCGCGGTTAGTCGATGCCAGCATAATAATACCCTCTTTAGAAGCCATACCATCCATTTCAACCAATAATTGATTTAAAGTTTGTTCACTTTCGCCGCTAATCCCAGTACTACCGATTTGTGAACTTCTTTTACGCCCTACTGCGTCTATCTCGTCTATGTATATAATACAAGGTGCTCTCTTTTTTGCCTCTTTAAACAAATCTCTACAAATTGTATATATTATTGCAGGCACACTCAACTGAAATGGAAAGTGTCTACCTAACTCTAGCAGCGCCAAGCCCGCCTATCATTTCGATAAACTCCGACCCGTTCATTGACAAAAACGGCACGTTAGATTCAGTGGCGACTGCTTTTGCAAGCATGGTTTTACCACACCCTGGGGGCCCTAACAGTAAGGCTCCTTTTGGAACCTTAGCGCCCAAATTTTTGTAGTGTTCAGGGCGTTTGAGATAGTCTACGAATTCCATGACTTCTATTTTGGCTTCTCGGAGACCGGCTACGTCAGAAAAATGAACACCTTTGCCAGGACCGGTTAAGGGGTCGACCAGGGTGAATTTTGCCCTACCCATTTGCGTCTACAAAAAGGGATTAGATACTATACGAAGTTTTATAAAAAAATAACTGGGGACATAATTTTCGTATTTTATGGTTGCCATCTATTGAGTTCTGAAGTACCTCTTCAGACAGTGACAACAAGCTCGAAGAAAGAGATAGTTAAGTATCTCTAGATAGTATTTAAATGTGTTGAATTTATCGTCTAAAATGGGCTCGTCCAACTTTTTTTGAATTTTTTATATGTTACGAAGAATTTAAAAATACAAATTCTATATTTTTGTTTTCTTAAAATTATGCTTAATAATGCCTAAAATAATTATTAAAGTTTTGGCGCGAAAGTTGTGATGTTAGCGTCACTCCGTCATAAATAGAGAGAACCGACGTTATACCATTAATAATAGTAATATAATATACAATAAATGTTTCAAGAATAAAAATATGTATCTATTACAAACAGTGATCAAAAATCTTTAGAGCTAATAGTAATAAGTAAGCCAGATAGTTATTATATCATTTGAAAATATATATTTGATTGATTTACTTACATGAATAGGTATAGGAGTAGTGTTAAATGATAATTTATGAAAAACTTCCCTAGTACATATTAAATTTAAATAAAAATCTGGTAAGTAAAATTAATAATTTTTGCTCGTTTTCATATAATCATTCGCATTAATTAATGTGACTTTAAGATTTTCTTTAAAATAATATTGAATGTTATTATACTCACCAAGTGTCATTATTATAATTAAAAACTATTTTCTATTTATAATTAAATACAACAATGACAGTATTGATTACAATAATCAAAGCATAGTTCATAATAAAAAGTAATCCCACATTTACATTCCTATTTAGTAAATGATTACAACAATGACAAATATTGAGATTACAATAATTAAAACATAAATTATAAAATAAATTTATATAATAAGTAAATTTTCTTTCGATCTTAATAAAATATTACTCCGATATATTAAATAAGAGTAGAGTATGTGTAAAGCTAATCGCAAATTTATGAGCAAAATTTGCATGTATAATGACATTTTCACAGGGTAACTGGACGACTGTAATGCCGCTGACGTCACAACATGGCAATCATTTTACGCTAAAAACTTTAATTACATTATTATTGATTTAGAAATACAAAATATATAGCAATGCGACATGTAATTTCTAAAAAGTCAAAGACTTGGACGGGCCCATTGATCACCCATAAATGCGTAAAATTTTCAAATAAACGCCAAAGCAAATTATTGTTGTTATAGAATACGAAAATTGAGACAATCGAAAATAGATAAATGATAAAGTTACAGAATAGCACCGATTATTCTATGGTTTACGTCGAGTCGATATTTTTATGTTATGCAAAAACATAGTATAATATTAGGTACCTATATTATACCTTATAAATGACCTTGAATAGTCACTTTTCATGAATAATAGTATAATACTGGAGGGAAGGATGAATTTTGTATAATGTATAGTTACTATGTAGATAAATTACAGCTAACTCGTCAACCATTTTGGAACCACTTAAATCATTCAACATCAGTATTACAGTAATATTAATCATAGAAATTACCACAATAACGAAATGTTGTTCTTTTCTCTTAACCTCAAAAATCTTAACGAAATTATTTCAAACAAATATAATATGGCAAATATATAAATAATGCACTTTTATTTCGTAATTTACTGTATTCATTTTGGCGCCAATATGGCGGATGAGTCATCTGTGTGACGTCATAAGTCCCCATTGGTAATAACGTTAGCATCAGTGCGTTATATCAAATCTTTGATATTAATATAAAAAATCTGATATGGACACCACACGACTTCCTTGTACGCAAGACCAATATGAAGTATAGACCCAATTATAAAATTGCACGTTTTTGACGGAATTTGACATTAACATCTATTTTTTTTATTTTTTTGTTATTTTTTGTCCTAATCCATAGCAAGCTTCATTACAAAAACCAAAAAGTATATAAGTTTTAAATTTACATATCTCGCTTATACAAAGGGCTAATTTAATAATACTTGATGTGCTAGACGCAGAATTTAATTCTCTAAAACTCTTATTTGAGGCATTTATTGCTAAAATCAAAATAAAACCATTTTATTCAAGAAAAACTTCCGGTTAGCCTGTTTTAACCAAAATCTACTATGTTATTCCAATTGACATAAAAGTCTCATATACCAAATTTGA
The DNA here is from genome assembly GCA_963082715.1 of Harpalus rubripes. Taxonomy (NCBI): domain Eukaryota; kingdom Metazoa; phylum Arthropoda; class Insecta; order Coleoptera; family Carabidae; genus Harpalus; species Harpalus rubripes. The sequence goes on along the minus strand of OY720452.1, from coordinate 1,051,701 downwards.
AACGTTTTGGATTATATTTTAATATAGTTTTTCATTAAAATCTATTATAGGCTTCAAATAAAGTACCATTTCTGGAAATTATGTAATGACCAAAAAGGGAGGTGCACAACTAGATGTTATAGAAGTCCTAAATACAAAATTTCAACTTTCTACGTCTTACCGTTTTTGAGTTATGCGAGATACGTACGTACGTACATACGTACGTACAGACGTCACGACGAAATTAGTCAAAATGGATTCAGGGATGGCCAAAATGGATATTTCCGTTGAAATCTGGAAACCGAAATTTTTCGCGAATACAATACTTCCTTTACTTCGTACAACTGTTAACGACATCTTTGAATATTTAAAGTAAACCGTAGAATGATTTTTGGACAGACCGCCATCTGCGAGTATGAAACGTAACTGACAAAATAATAGTTGGGAATCAATATTTGGGACCCGGTAAATTCAAATTCGCTACTATATGTATATAAAATAAACTTACAAAAGTGTCCATGCCTATAGGAGACCTAAATCCTTTACTCCTACTTAATAGCGACATTAAAATACCAACAATAACTAACGACAATAACAACTTCCCAGCTGTATCCCCTCCTCTTTCATAAGTAACCGGTACACCCTCCTTTACTTTTAACCGTCTCTCCGCCTGACGTAATTTATCTTCAAATCTCTGAACGTCTACCACGTTCATATGGTAGCTTCTATGATCGACCTACAAACCACAATCAAGGAAACAAAAATTGATAAACAAATTATTTATATTACTTTTTTCCCTTTAATAACAGCGCCTTCATGAAGAATTATTGAAACTATTTCTACGTCAGGTCTAACGATAATTTCGTCAACTTCGCCTTTAGCGAGCATATGGTGGACGAATTCATTCCAGGATACATATCGGATTACTTCCGGTTGATTGCTACTAGGAAAAAGTAAAGAAATAATAGCAATGACCATGTAAGCTGTCAGCATCCACAAGAAGGCTTTCGCTAACAATGAAGATATTTTATTGTCTTCATCATCGTCTTTATTGTTCTTATTATTCTTATTATCCGGATTTTGTTGTTGATTATTATTTGCACTAGTGTGCAAACCTTTTTTGTCTAAGTTACAACAAATTTTGCTGAAATCTTTCAAACCAGATCTGTGTAAAAGTCTACAGACTCCTATATATTCATTATGCAATCGATTCAGGGCCTGAAATACGGTAAATTTAACGTATTATACGTTATTTAAATTTGGAATTACAAATACTTACATTTTTATTAATTTTTGGATGACATGTAAGGTTATTTACAGGATTAAAACTGGAAAACAATTTTTTAGAAGCGCTATTATCGTTTACCGGTGTTATATAACGTTTTACGCTATTATTTAATAAGGTTTTTAAAGGAATTTTGTGTAAATTCGCTATTATTTGGGCGTGCATCTTGCTTAAACTTTGATTTTGACATTAGGAATTAAGGTTATGTGTCTGTATACTATTTTCTTGGAAAAATATGACGTAATTATATTTTAAAATTGATTAAAAATATAAGGGTATTACCGTAATAATATATCCATCTAAATGGGCAAAATTACGATAGAAAATTAGATTTATTTATTTATTTATAATTTGGACAAGACAGAGTAAACATTATTTACATAAATGTATTGACGGTTGTGTGTAATTATATTTTGAAATATTTTGTTACATAATTTATATGTTGGTTGCGGAAAATTCGGCGCAAATAATAATACACCTATAGGGCGCGAGCAGACACGTGACTCGAGCGACCTTGAAGTGTTTGGAATCAGCTGATTTGTGTGCGTTTGTCATTTTGACAAGAACAATATCACTTTGACAAGATCAATGTTTTGACTTATTTTAATTTTGAACTGTTGTGAAGTTATTATTTTTAATTTCATGTGTTTTAGCAGTTCAAATTAAAATAAGTCAAAACGTAGGTCTTGTCAAAGTGACATTGTTGTTGTGAAAATGCCATGCGCACACAAATCAGCTGATTCCATGCACGTCAAGGACGCTCGAGTCACGTGTCTGCTCGCGCCCTATAGGGCGCGAACAGAGACGTGACTCGAGCAGCCTTGAAGTGCTTAGAATCAGCTGATATGTGTGCGCGTGTCATATTGACAAGAACAATGACATTTTGACAAGACAAATGTTTGGACTTATTTTAATTTTGAACTGTTAAAATGTTACTATTTTTAAGATCATGTGTTTGTCTGCCTAAAATTTGTAAAATATTAACAATTTAGCATTTCAAAATCAAAATAAGTCAAAACATTTGTCTTGTCAAATTGACGTTGTTCTTGTCAAAGTGCCACGTGCACACAAATCAGCTGATTCCAAGCACTTCAAGGTTGCTCAAGTCACGTATCTGTTCGCGCCCTATAGGCACGTGTATAAATATAGAAGGTGGGTCAACTCGTCAAAAATATCCGTGTTTACGAAGTTGGCATCCGCCAGATGTCTCAACGTGTAAGGTTAGAAATGTTCTCGACACATACGTAACTGTCATTTGTCAATTTAAATTGAAATTGACATACATTAATTAATTGTATGTAAATACAACCAATCACCTAATGCACACAGCTACGCGACCCCATTTAAAATTACAAGCAAAATATCTTAATCAAATTTGTGACATTTAGATTGTCATTGTCATTTTATTTGTCATGTTAGTTTTATAGAGGCGCTACATCAATCTGTCAACAAAAATTGATGAGTTGTCACACCTTCTATATTTATACACCGTGCTATAGGGTACTATACAATAGTAAAATTTTAAAACTATACTCTATTCCATTCAGCAGATGGCGCTCACATCAACGGTAGTTTTAAGTAGTCGAAATTACATTGGGTAAACTTGTCTCTTGTCTGCAATTTTAGCCAATCAGAGAGTTCAAAACTATGTCCTATTCTCTACAGTACTGAATTGATAAGATGGAAGAACCAGCTTCGATAAAAATAAAAAAAAAAACGTAAATTAACGAGTATTAGTGAAAAAAATATGTTTAAATAGTAATGCAATATTATTATTAATGCAATAGAAATAGAAAGCAAAAAAATATAGCGTATTTTTTTGTACAAAGGATATTAAATTTATCGTTATTTAAATCGCCCGCAATACGATGACGTATGCGGCATTTTTGGTTCGCCGTAGTTGTCCGCTACGAGCGCTCGTTTAGAATGAAAACATGAACATATGTCTTCTATATTTGATATTGAAACGTCAAATTCAGTGTCAAATCGCAAAAAATTTAAATATGTAAACGTAAAACCGAGAAAATAAGATAAACACAGAAATTAAATTGTCAAGTATGTCGTATGTCGAGACCTAATTCGCACATAGTTGATGTTATGTGCGCCATAATGGCGGGAAGAAAATATTGCAAAAGTTTAACATTTTTTCCAACGGTATTTTTTAAAATTGCACAAAATATAAAAGTAAAAACGCTTTAGATTACATATAAAAAAATAAAAAATACGAAAACTCCCCCAATAGTTCGCAAACTACAACTGATTGAAATCGATTTATAATTGTATGACGTATCATGTTCTGAACAATTTGATTGGTTGTCGAGACTCCCGCGTCTTTTACGCCCGTTCGCCGTGAAACCATCAATAGACAAACACCAAACACTAGCACCACCCGACGATATAGTTTATCACAATATTGTCAAATAATGGCCAAACTGTTTCAATGTTCTATAATTTATTAGAAAAACGAATACATTTAATAATAATAATTTCTTCATGAATATACGAGTAATGTATAACTTTATACAGGGTGTTAATTTTAAATGGGCCACCATTGCTACCTCGAGAACTATAAGAGTTACAAAGACGGTTAAATGTGCAAATAATTTTTATTTCACAAGACAAATTTAAAGAATAGAAAAAATATTTTTTTGGACCAGTGGTTCTTGGTTCTCAAAATACGGGACCTAACTTTATAATTTTAAATGAGAACATGTATTTTTTATTTGCTCATTCGTTAGACGATTTTTTTTTTTTTTTTGAGAAAAACGCATATAATGTTTTCATTGATTTGATTAAAATATGGCTATAATAAGAGTGTCATGAACAAAAAAATCTCTTGTACGTATGTATTTTGATCCAAGGAATATATTTTCGATAAAATTAATGTTGTACTTTCAACCCTTAAAGGAATTTACTACCCAAAAGTGGGTACAACCAAACATAATAAAGATTTTTCTTCTAAAATCAATATCAATTCTTACTCATCCCATTCCGTTACTTCACCCACTTATTCCGTGACGTCACAACACAGTGACCACGTGACCTAAACTCGCGATCGCGGCTACCCATGGCGCGACATTCATTTGTCTTGAGCAAAGCCAGCAGTTCTTGCGCTGCGGTCACCCTGAGTCGATCGTCTGCTGTTCGAAGTGTGAGTGGGTGTGCATGACAGTTGACGGTGCAATGGTGATGTGATATGGTGTGACAATATGTGTAACATGTGGATTTTTGTGACTTTGGTAGCGGTTTTGGATTTTACTAATTCACAAGGTAATAATAGAAAGTTACAGTTGAAGGATAAGATTTAGATTTTCTATTTTCTAGAGTATTGGAGTAATAATTTTTTGTGGTATGCCGAACTGAAAATTGCGAAAATGTTTCAAAATTTGGTATCTGACTATTTGGAAATATATTTTGATGATATATCTGTACTGTTGAGGGCGCTTCGCAGGCGTTACATCACGAACTCTTAAAAATAAATAACAATAAAATAGTATTAATTGTTAATTAGCCATTAAATTTATTTATTATAATAGCTGTTCAATAAATAAAATAGTTATTTATGATATGTATTAAAAATGACATTTTAGTTTGTGAGAAGGAAGTTTGGAACACGAGGCGAAGCGGAGTGCCAAAACCTTTGAACAAAATAAAATTATTTTTAACATTATTTTTTAACACTATTTTTTCCTCCCGCTACCCTTAGTAAGGAAGGTATAGGGATCATGCTAAAAATCGCATATCGAGATTTTGGTAAATGACCACGTTTTAAGGTCCCTAAAATCCAATTTTAAGATTTTCACGATGATGTCTGTGTGTATGTATGTGTGTATGTTTGCGTGTGTGGATCCTCCACTCTAACTCAAATACTATCATTAAGAAAATTTTGAAAACTTGTATTTCGAACTTTTTTTGTAATGGAAAGAGCCCATTAGATTTTGGTGAAAATCGGATAATCGGAAATGACACTTTACTAGAAGCTCAAAATAGTTTTTCTTCGAAAAATACCTTTAAATGTTATGTTTTCGAGATAAAAAGTAAATAGAACAATAGAAAAGGAATTCAGTACAGTTTCGCGCATAACTAAATATGTAGGTATGTATTTAGATTAATAAAAATTAACGATTCACAAAAATGTTTAAGCAAATCCTCATTTTGGATTAGTGAATTCTATTCTATCCCGGTATTTAAAATTTAATCTTCATTTTATTATAGTTCCGGTGGCTCAATGGGTAGAGCAACGCCTCATGGCATGAGTGCCCTCGGGGCTCTGGGTTCGAATCCCACTAAGGCATGGATGTGTGTGAATGTGAACCCACTCTGTAATTTTAATTTTTAAGTTTTACTTATTTTGGTCAGTACTATGTGCCCTTAAATTTTTTTACAGTATTTTTGAAATACCCTGTATTTTAAACCACTGTTTATATTGCATTTATATGTTTCAAAAATTTCATAAATAATACTCGAGATAATACTCATAACAATGAAAAATTAAATACCTATTCAATATAATTATGTACGCATATCTTAAACTTATTTTTAGGTGTAAAATTTTACATTTTAAAGTCATTTTAACAATAGTATATTGTGTAACAATACTAAATATTAAGTGTGTATGGTTGCACCACTCGCCTGCGGCTCGTGCAAAAAAAGGTTTCACGCATGTGTTGCACACTATACTTTTTCTAAGACTAATTCAACAAAAGTATTCAAAATATGAATATATTTTGCTTGCGCTGTTAGACAACTGTCAAAATCACATGACAAAAATAATTACAGTAGATAATATACTAAAAAAATTATTTGTCAAAAAGTATTAGAACTATTATGGGCCTAGAGCGTAAAATATGTGAAGCTACTTTTCACGCATAAAAATAGAAAAAAAAGTGTGGTGTTAAAAAACATATTAAAATTAAACATTTAAGACCCTGGGGTTTGGAATACGAGTCATAATATTTTAGTATTTGTACGGATTTACCTGCACAACTCTTTCTCCATAAATTTATAAATATAAAAAAAAATTATATCTGGAATTTTTTATACAATATTGAACGTTTAGAAGTAAAAATATTATATTCAGTCACTCATATCTGATGTAGAAAGTGCACTACATCACTACAATTAATTTCTAAATGCAATAAATATTATTTATACACACAAAAAACTAATAGACAATTTAATAAATAAATCTTCTGATTTCTACTTCCCGAAAAATTCTGTCGAGAAACTTTTCGATTTATTTTTGTTTCTACTCGATTTTCAACTTTCCTTTCGTTGCCTACAGCACAACAGAATGAAGACTTTTGTATGTGTGTTAAACGTAAGAGCTTTCCCAATAAAAATGTTTCGAACGTTGAAGAAGTTAATTAGAGAATACTTGTACGCAATGTTTATTTAGATATTGCGATATGAAGCAATTAATATCGAGAAAATATAGGATGTATTAGAAATTTAATCACTTACCATCTTACCAAACGCCGGAGAATCAGGGCAGCCAACGTGAAGAGAAGCTGAAAAGAAAAAAAATATTATTAGTATGTATAAATAATATAAATAGTAAATATGTACTGTAAAAACATCTATAGTTTGTTTCATTTAAGAAAATAGTGTGTTTTAAATGAGAATATAAATTCTGCCTTCTGATTGGTCAGAATACATACCTATACTCTATTCCAGTTAAAAAAGGACTGAGTGTCACTTCGAAGCCAGCCCGTTTTACACATATAAAACTTATAAATTAGTTTTGTTTCATGTAAGTCATATTTGACAGATCGAAACGTCAAAATTTGATAACTATTAATAGGGGATTCCACCATTTTTTAAATATAATTTCATCTGAACGTATTAGTATAATTAAGACTGTCGGTGACAATACGGTGAAAAAATTCCTATTAATAAGCGAGTTATAGTCCCCCGAAATTTGAAAATATAGAGGTGACGTCACGAATATAAGTTTTTATATCAAATTATTTTCTTCGTGGACCTAAATGTTCTTGAAATACACTATTATTCACGAAAGATGACTATTCAAGGTAATTTGTTCGAAGAAAGAATACACATCACTTTATAGCAGTAGCTTAGCAACATTTTGTATTAGAAAGAGAAAGATTATTTGACCTACGTCTATTTATTTTATGTGGTGTGACATATACGTAAATAGTGGCATTACTTTCTAAAACACTATAAATAATAATGACATATGTCGTAGAATTACAGATACCTAATTATCTACTGCACTGCCCTCTGTGCTATTATTTACCCAGTGGCGTTGACGTTTAAATCAAGTTATTATTCCTTGGTTTGTAAGTTAAGTCTATGTTTTTGTATTTTGTAAAAACATAAGTGAAGAACATAAATCTTTCAGAAAGGCATTATTTAGAAAGAAAAATAATTTTCAAATGAATTACTCTTATTTTTTCAGTTAAAATGTTTCCATAAATATTTCATGTTTCACGCCTATGCAACCTAAATGCAATGAAGTTATCTGCAAGCAATATTATATCAGACGGATCACAGATGACCTTGAATAGTCATCTTTCGTGAATAATAGTTTATATGCTATTTCTATATTATATTTATAAAAAATAAATAAATATTATTATACACTGTACAAGTCTACATGATTTATAATTGGAAATTATTTAAATTATTAAGTTTAATGCAAAATATCTATATTCAAATAAAAACTGTTTGAGAATTGCACTACTTGACTGACAGCCATACCTCCGCTATTTGAATTTCTCTACTTCCATTAGTAGTAGGCTCCTCCCCTATTTGTTATATATTTATAGGCTGTCTTTGAGTCGCTAATCAAAATAATAACGGAATACATATGAGTGATGAGCTGCTATAACAAAAAATCCCCTATTTCCGAAGTATTTCAATTATGACGTTTTATTTCTTTATTGATATTTATTATTAAGCATATACTTTCAATATTTTTTCCTAATTTCTCTTAAATCAATTGCGCTGTAATCCCCTATTCTTTAGTAAATAAACTGACTACAACTCTAGCTCTTACGACGTTCAACATTTTGTTACATATTTTTCGCTATTGTAATCTTGGTTCACATTTAGACCAATCAAAAAGCTGGCAAATATCAGCTGTCAGTTGTTAAATATAACCGACATAATTATAGTCGCCGTCAAATAAGTATAGGCTGATGCTCAACTTTTTCCCTTCTCTGCACCCTGCGGTACTCCCGCTTCTTAATAACTTAGCATTTTCAACATGACCACTGAATAAGCCTGTTTCACATTTTTCAAAAAGTATTTTAAATGAAAGTTTATGCAAATTTTTCTTATTAATAATTATTTTTTTAATAATTTGTTGTTATTTTAGAAAATAATTAAACAAAAAGATTGGCACCAAAAATAGTCATGAAAAATAACCCCCCACTCCTGTGTCGTAGAAGCATATACATTATGTCATTCACAGCCAATAGAAACACAGTTTTTCCATCACCCTCGTTTATTTTGTTATTTAGATAAATAAACGTAGGCGATAGTGTGTCACATGTTAATAACAGCCTTCTAATTTGAGGTCTCGTGGCCGCGTGCCTGAGTGTCTGGTCGCGAATCTGGGGAACCGGGTTCGATCCTGATTGACGCCAAATATTTCGAATTTTAAATCGCACTAAATTGACCCATGTGGTGCACTCTCCACGTCAGCAATGAGTGCCCGTGAGATGACGCCTGGTAAACACCCGCATGGTACAAATATGTCATCATCATTACCGATATCTGCGTACAAAGCAGACTGGCACATCCAGCAATGGGTAATATGCCGTGATGATATATTTATTTATTCTAATTTGACATTTGACGCTGATATTTTCCATTATAAATGAGTAATAAAGTAATATTGCAAAGAATGGGCTACTTGCATGCCATTTTTTTATTTAATATTTTTGAAGAGACGATAAAAACTTGCTACCCATATTTTTTCTTATGCCAACATTTTCATTAATTGGCCAGAAAAAAATAATGAATTTTTAATATTTAAATTACCGCCATGTATGACGCAGAATTACGCCGAACCAATGAATGGCCGTAAAGCAGTAACATCGGTACGTCCACTAGCATCGGCATATGCGGGTAATTTAAACATGAAAGATCATCTGTTTGACGTTTGAATAATAGTTTGGAGATTAATATTTTCGTTTGTCATTTTAATCTTGTACGAGTATAAGCTAAGTTAAAATCCTTCAAAATCCTGCTTAACAAATCGAAATACGTAATAAAAGTAACAGAAACCACGCAAATTGTAAATAATAAAGAAGAGAGACAGTGACAGAAAAATAAACTAACTAATGTTAAAATCAAATTAAAACTCGCACTCGCTCGCCATCTACAGGTTACATTCTTAAATATGGATCCCTTTCTCCAGTTCAAAATAATGACGTCAAAGAAAATCTTTCTTATTTTATTAAAAAACATATATTTTTCTTTAAATAAAATTTATATTTTTACATACGTTTTCAACTTTACATTAGGTATTTAGTGATAGATATCAGATTTTCAGTACCACGCAAGTAGCCTATTGACACTTTAAAGGAATCAATTGGAGCCGATGAAGATGTATGTGCTGTGACGCACATTCTGTTCCAGATCACGTGACTATCAAAATATTATCCAAATTTCAAAAAATAATTGTAATATATCTAATGGATATTTGGTGATATTTTCAAATTTGAAGCTATTTAAATAATGATATCTTTTTAAATTTAATACTGAGAAGACATTTAAAAATTCTTGCAACATTAGGGCTTAATGGCAACAACATAGAAATGTAATTTTAAATATGACTCGGTGAAGTATATAAGAATTTATATTAGCTTTGGGGTTATCTATTCCATCTATATGCAGTAGGTCATGGATGGCACAAAAGCAACGCTTGCTTGATGCTTGATCCTAGATAAAACCAAGGTTTGCGTTTGTTTTACCAATTTATAATGAAGAAAAAAATTTAGTACGTTCTTGCATTTTAAAACATTTAAGTTTGGAATATGTATAGAGTTCTTTGTTCTCATTGAACCATTAAAATACAATTAAAATTTATGCCTGTAATGAAAGAAAAATGTGTGCATTTTAAAATAGAATTGTCTAATATGTGAAACAATTTAAAATTCTAATGCATTTCCGTTTTAAAGTATGTAAACATATTGTGGGTTCGTAATTCAATGCGTGGTAACTAAACAATAATTTGAGTGAAGCTTCTTCATAATTTAATTCTAATGGTCGCTACCCACTTGTATTTTAATTTAATGGTGTTTTTACTCTATTTTCTGTAAGGTCAGTGTCAAATTCATACTTAAAATTCTTGATGTCTATAATTTATAATCTTTCAAATAAAGTTAAAGGTGTTCTAAGTATTTTTAGCAATGAGTAAGATAAGTATTTTAAATATTTCCATCACTTTTGGTCATTGAAGGTATTGCATTTCAAATAAAATTCTGCAAAACTTCAAATTTATTTGATTTTTTATTTGGAGATTTCAACGTTACATCAAGCTACAAACTTTTATAAATTGTTATGCTTTTAAATTATTTTATGTAGAATTTAGACAATGGAAATCCTTCACGGTTCACTGTTTAACAAACAAAAATTAGAAGAATTTTTCAGTGATTTCAATGCGGTACTAAAAGAGGAACTTCATAAATTCTAAAATTATGTTTTATTTTAATTCCTGAAGCAATACTATACATAATTATTGGTTTCTTGATGATCAATAGGAATCCGTATCGATGATCGAAGAAAACCATGCCAGAAGATATTTCTGCTTTCCGAATTATTTTGTTGTCGATATTAAAAGCAACCAGATTTTTGTACGCTGTTTGTAAAGTTGAATGTTTAAACGAATGTACAGTAATTTTTTTTAAAGATGTTCGATCAAGGTCATCTACGAATTGTATGAAACAAGATTTTAGTTGTCAAATTCAGTAGTGTCGTTTATTTATACTATGTTTCGTAAGTCAACCAAAAAAATCAGTATCTTGATTACGGGTACACCATGGTTCCTGAATATTTGCATCTATTTCGGTACGGATATATATATATATATATATATATATATATATATATATATATATATATATATATATATATATATATATATATACCGTGTGTCTATCTTAAAGGTGTACATAGGAGATTAACATGGGAAATCAGTTTTGTGATATTTCCTGCTCGCCTAATTATTTTAAGCAAAAAAGCGTCAAATAAAAATTTTAGGGCACAAAATTCTGCATCTATATCAATAAACAGAATTACCTTTACCTGCTTTGTAACGACAGAATTTAATTATGAAAATGTCGGAAATTATGTTAAAAATATCAACAGCCATGGAATTAGACAAAAAATAAATAAATGCACGACGTTTGATCTGTCACAACATTAGTAAACTTATTTGACGTTTCTGACAATTTGATTTTGGCCCTAGTTTTATTGTCTGAAATTATTTAAACATTAATATTTATACTAATGAAGATCGTTTTTTTGCATAATTGCTAAATTCGTGACAAAATTTGAAAAGACTGCTAATGTATTATCAAAAAATACACGTTAGCCGCGTAATCAGAATATAGGACGGGCAAGAAAACGTGCGTTACTGGAAGAAAGAATGCTAGGAATAAGTGTAGACCCATTCTGTAGTACGTTTTATTGGAAATGAGTTGGGAATACATCACAGCATCATACATCATTTTGTTACGCAATATAGAATTTTTAATAAATACATATTATGTAAAGAAAACTGTATTTTTTAACTTTATTTATTAATCCAGTATAATGTTTATATTATTCTCATAATTAATGATGTTTTTTTCAAATTAAATTGTCCAACAGGTTATTTACTTACGTTGTGACAGATAAAACGTCAAGCATTTATTTATTTCTTGTTCAATTCCATGGCTGTCGATATTTTCAACGTAATTTTCCACATTTCCATATTTAATTTCTGTCGTTACAAAACATCTAAAGGTAATTCTGTTTATTAATTTAGATGCAGAATTTTATGCCCTAAAACTTTTATTTGACGCGTTTTTGCTTAAAATAATTAGGCGAGCAGGAAATTCCAAAAAACTGATTTCCCATGTTAATCTCCTATGTACACCTTTAAAACAGACACACGGTATATATATATATATATATATATATATATATATATATATATATATATATATATATATATATATATATATATATATATATATATATATATATTTGCAAATCTACCTGCCTTCGTAATGACGCGGTACGCCGCAAAACAGCATGGTATTTACAATCCTCTGCGTCAGAGGAGTATTAGCAAAATTTGGGAAAACGATGTAGCGGTACTTTCTCAAAATCCCGTTAATTAATATATCTGCTTTTATTTATAATTTGTGAAAATTTGGTGTAATGACATATTCTTTGTTCTGTATTTTTTAAAATTCAAGTGAAACATTAAATTCCACACAAATATTTCGTGTCCAGAATTTAAAATATTTTGTTACAACCCTGTCATGTTACCCATCAAGTCCATTTAAGAAGCTACACGCTGCGCAAATCGAGGCAGGTACGTTTGCAAATATCTTGAAACAAACTATACCGAAATATCGGTTTTGGAAAAATAAATGCTGTACGACGGAGAATTTTAAGCAATTACTAATACTTAATCTATACCACATGTATATTCCTTTAAAAAATACCTATATTATAAAAAAATGTTTATTTAGTTTCCTAAGAACAGTAATTAATATACAAAATATTGTACAGTTCCTGTATTGCATATATATAAATATTTATATGTATTAGTTTCAATATAACGTCATTTCTTCATATCCTTTAGGTTTTTGAATAGATATTCCATGTAACAATTCCTTATCCGGTTAACTTTTACAAAAAAAAAAATCACTCGTACACTACGAAAATATAAACATAAATTATACAGGATGTTCATTTTAAATGGGCCACGAGTGCTATCTCGAGAACTATAAGAGCTACAAAGATAGTTAAATGGGCAAACAATATCTATTTCACAAGACAAATTTAAATAAAAGAAAAAATATTTTTTTGGACCAGTGGTTCTCAAAATACGGGACCTAACTTTTTAATTTTAAATGAGATCATATATTTTTTTATTTGCTCATTTGTCAGAGAATTTAATTCAAAATTCAGTGATATCATATTTTTATAACCTTACATAACGATTTTTTTTTAGAAAAATGCACGAAAAGTTTTATACTTATTTGATTAAAATATGGCTATAATAAGAGTGCCACGTATGGAAAAAATGACTATACATGTTATTTTTATTACATAAAATTAGAGTGCCCTGACCTAAAGAAGTGAATGTTTTGTTCTTGTAAGTGATCATAAATGTCAACTTACACGAAATATTCATGTATTTCTTCCATGGCAATGTAATTCTATGTTAAAAAAATTAACACGTATTCGTTTTTACTTCCTTGTACGAAGTAAAGGAAGTATTGTAATCGCGAAAAATTTCGGTTTTGAGATTTCAACGGAAATATCCATTTTGACCATCCCTGAATCCATTCCGTGGCGTCTGTACGTACGTACGTACGTATCTCGCATGACTCAAAAACGGTAAGCCGTAGAAAGTTGAAGTTTTGTATTTAGGACTTCTATAACATCTAGTTGTTCACCTCCCTTTTTGGTCATTACATAATTTCCAGAATGGTACTTTATTTGAAGCCTATAATAGATTTTAATGAAAAACTATATTAAAATATAATCCAAAACGTTTCAAATTTGGTATATAAGATTTTTATATCAATTGGAATAACATAGCAGATTTTGGTTAAAACAGGCTAACCGGAAGTGATATATTAACTGGTTGTTAACAGTTTTTCTTGAATAAAATGGTTTCATTTTGATTTTAGAAGTAAATGCTTCAAATAAGAGTTTTAGAGAATTAAATTCTGCGTCTAGCACATCAAGTATTATTAAATTAGCCCTTTGTATAAGCGAGATATGTATATTTAAAACTTATATAATTTTTGGTTTTTGTAATAAAGCTTGCTATGGATTAGGACAAAAAATAACAAAAAAATAAAAAATAGATGCTAATGTCAAATTACGTCAAATATGTGCAATTATCTATTTGGGTCTATACTTCATACTGGTCTTGTGTACAAGGAAGTCGTGTGGTGTCCACATCAGATTTTTTCCATTCATGATACTCTTATTACAGCCATAACTTTATATGCATTTTTCTCAAAAAAATCATTATGAAAGGGAATAAAAATATTATATTACTGAATTCAGAATTAAATTCTCTAACGAATGAGCAAATAAAAAATATATGGACTTCATTTAAATTTTAAAAGTTATGTCCCTTATTTTGACAAGCTCTGGTACAAAAAAATAAATTTTCTTTTCTTTAAATTTCTCTTGTGAAATATAAATTGTTTCCATTTAATCGTCTTTGCAACTCTTATAGTTCTCGAGATAGCAATGGTGGCTCATTTAAGATGAACACCCTGTATATCTTATCTACCGAGAGGTGAAGTATGTTTCAATATACATCAAACTGACAATACCGCCCTAATTTATTTGAAACATACAATGTTCATAAACAGTTTATTGTTAATAAATTAGTAAAAGTATTTCTTATTCTAACAGTAAGTCACGGACCCTTCTTATCACTGAAAGAAAGTGAATTTCTACTTTCTCCAATCATGACAATAATGACAATTTACTCAATGGTCATTCACAGTCCAAAAACATTTACATAGATAGTCATTATGCGTTTTAAGTAGTAGAGAGAAACCATACTTTCCAACCCAAGTGACCATACAATCACAAAAAAATTAATCAACTTCGCATAAATACTAGATATAAAATAAAAAATTTGAGGGTAGGAATATCTTCTCGGTTTCATCTACTGGTTTTCTCTATCCGGTTCCGGTCTGCCAGCTGTACCGGAAGTGACATTTGGTTGAACTTCTTCAAAGAAGTCAACCGTTTCCAAATTTTTACTCATCTACTGTTACTGCTAGACTGATATCCTTTGTCATATTGAATGACTTTTTTTTATTGTATGTAGGACGTCAATTTCTACTTGATATGACTTAAGTAGAATCAAGATATCTCCCGATTGTCTCTTGTCTATTGGTAGTCAATTGTTCGCGTAGGAGAAATTATCTAGAAAGTTTCGGAAGTGATACTCTTTTTTTGTTGAGAATGTTTTGCGAGACTGATTTTGATTTTGAATCAATTTATTGATATAGGAAATAGTTATAATTTGATTGTATATTCATAAAAATATCTGTTTAGAAATTTGGTTGAAAGTATGAGTATAATTTAAATCGGCAGGAAATACCTTTACTTTTTAATTATCGAAAGTATTGATCAATTTTTTTACAACTAATAAGTATACCATTTTTTATAGTTATCTATCTGCATAGATTTATACTCATCATCCTCGTCTTCATCATTTGATTGTGTTTATGTATGGTATGAGTAGCTGAAAATAGATGGCCGACTAGGGCAACCGAATATATTAATATTTAATACATTTTTATAGGGTCTCGTTGCCGCGTGCCTCAGTGTCTGATCGCGAAACTGGAGAACCGGGTTCGATCCCGACCGACGCCAAATATTTCGAATTTTAAATAGCACAAAATTGACCCCTGTGGTGCACTCTCCACGCCAGCAATGAGTGCCCGTAAGGTAACGCCTGGTAAACGCCCGCACGGTTCAAATATATCATCATCATTACCGATATTTGCGAACAAAGCAGATTGGCACACCCAGCAATGGGTAATATGTCGTGATGATATATTTATATTTAAACATTTTTCGTTTATGTTGATTATAACAAAATACTTTGATCTTTAAACTATTTAGTTTGGCAATTCTATGAAATAGGATTATTTTAAATTTTTTAATAATGTTGAATATGACAATGAGATTGAACATTTTATTACATTTAATTAATGCCAATAATAATAATAATAATAATAATAATAATAATAATAATAATAATAATAATAATAAAACAACCAACAATATAACACATATAAATAATGTTTTCATACTTACATCTATAATAATTATTAGTAATACCACTAATGCGGTTTAGAAATTTGACAATGACGTATATCGTTTGACTTTGTTATGAAGTAGCGGTAGTGGGGGTAAAAATACCAGCGAAACCAGGATTATTTCGTGGTTGCCGTGGTCCGACTTTTTACCAACTTTTTTCAGGAACTGCGCTCCAAATAGAAACCAGTAAATAATTTCAGGAGTTACGGAACACAAAACCGTAAACCTGATCGAACCGGTTGCGTTACGGAACATATTATAAGTTGTTCGTCGATTTATAAAACGCCAGATTGTAAATCATCGCTAAGTTAACGAAAGTTTGACAATCTGGATGCGTTTTATAAAGCGACAGTATGGCATTTATCAAGCTCTCAAAGTTGTAGGAAAGAGAGCACCACGCAAAGACAGTCGGTCGGAATAGAACCTAGGCTGTTCAAATTACAACCGGTCACCTATAATGCACTCAGCCACGTGGTTTCATACGCTGTTTATTATTATATTAATTAGAAATCTTCCGCATATTAAATAATATGTCATTATCATATTAATGTCACTCCTAATTATGTCTTTATTTATGCGAGTGACATTTCAAAATGTCATTTTTATTGACATTTAAGTGAGTGGGTCACTCATCTTCATATTTAATACTTTCTTTGCTTTTAATATAAATACATACGTATGTTAATTAAAATATGTTATATTTGCAATCTGTTATGTATTAGAAAGTTATGTTTTTATGCTCATCTCAAGTATTATTTTTTTGTAATTATAGAAGTATTTACTACCGTTTGTACTTTGCAATTGCAATAGTTATAATAACTTTATAATATAAAATAATTTAGATAAAATATAATAAGCTGTTTCCTTAATAATTTAATAATTAATTTTCCAGGGTATACCTTCCAATCATTTTTATAATTATTTTATAGAATTTATATTCATATCATGTATGTATATTGTATATGCATTTCAATGCAATCTTCTATGAAGAACTTATGTAGGTGTCATGTCATACATACAAATAATCTCTACAACAATAATGTACACCTATTCAAAAATATGTGATAGATTTAGGTCTGGTAACAGTATTATATTTTATACGAGGGTGTATGTGTGTGTGTGTGTATATGTATTAGCGTGACCTCTATAGCACAGACTAAAGAATTGTACAAGTGACATTGTTAAGAACATTATACTAAGTCGAATTCAAGGTGATATACTTTTTAAGAAAAAAAAAGATCCTGGTTTTCTTTACCTTGTAACTATTAAAGATATGATCTACTAATTATAATTTAATTATATATTTCTAAAATTCATATTTGTTAATATTAATATTTGGTTGCGTAGCTGCGTGCGTTAAACAGTCTCGTAATACGAAAGAAAATAAAAAAATCTGGTGTGGTAAACACAGTACCTCCGGCCATTTACGGGCGATCACAAAAAAGATTAAGTAAATCCTTATTTTTGTGACTGTTTATTTCTTAAAATATAGTCTAATCTAATCCAACTAACTACCTTTTTCTAATCCCCTTAACAGGATTAAATCCCCATTACAGAGTGGGTTCACATTCACACACATCCATACCTTAGTGGGATTCGAACCGAGAGCCCCGAGGGCACTCATGACATAAGACGTTGCTCTAACCATTGAGCCACCGGAGCTATAATAAAATGAAGATTAAATTTTATATACTGGGATAGAATAGAATTCACTAATCAAAAATAAGGATTAGCTTAAACATTTTTGTGAATCGTTAATTTTTATTAATCTAAATACTACATATTTACTTATGCTGGAAACTGAATTGAATTCCTTTTCTATTGCTCTATTTACATTTTTCTTTTTAAAACGTTACTAATATTATTTTGAAATGATTAGTTCTTTGATAGTGACATTTATCTTTAATTTTTATAATAACATTAATCTCGAAAAAATAACATTTAAAGGTATTTTTCGTAAAGTACCATTTCCGGTTATCCGATTTTCACCAAAATATGATGGGCTCTTTCCATTACAGAAAAAGTTCGAAATACAGGGTTTCAAAATTTTCTGAATAATATTATTTGAGTTAGAGTGGAGGATCCACACATACACACAGACATCATCGTGAAAATGTTAAAATTGGATTCTAGGGACCTTAAAACGTGGTCATTTACCAAAATATCGATGTGCGATTTTTAGCACGATCCCTATACCTCCCTTACCAAGAGTAGCGGGAGGTAAAAAATCGTGCAAGATTTTCTAAACCTTTCACAATTATATGCGTAGTGACCATGTATAATGTTCAATTAAAAAATAACGGTTCATCAAGGATTCTAGATTTTGCTTAATAAACTTGAGAATTAAAATAAAAAGCTTGTATGTTAATCATAGTGTTACTAATTAGTCTTGCGTTAGAATAATTAATATATACATTAAAACATTACAAATAAACATATTATGCTTGTATCTTGCACCATGCCTCGTCAGATCATCGCAGTTGTTTTTTTCCAGTAATTTTTCAAATATTTCTTTCCGCATCTGTTATTCGTCAAATCACAGTAGGTCACGTTCGAAACATCCGCCTATCGACGGGGTTTCAATTCCAAGGCACCCTACGACCAGCTACTGTTTTCTGTTGCTGTCACCAAGTTAATTTATAATTCTTAGAAGGACGGTATTTTTAGAACTCAAGCAACACTTTAAATTTGCAAGCATACTTATGGATTTTAAATGGCCTTAACATCTGGTATAGAAATACTAATCTGGTATGACGAAAAGTATGCACACTTGAATTTATTTCAAGTGTTTTCTTTTTTAACTACATTCATTTCGTTAGTAATGGAAGAATAACTTTTTAAATTCTCATTTCTCATTATCTTTCCACTTTCCAGTTCTGTCATTGGCTAAAACTTTTTTGTCGTCACAAGCATTTGGCACCGATTTAAACATAGTATACTTTTGCCGTTTGTTTAAATTGCTACTGTGTTTAATATATACAAAAATTTTACAGAAAATCATATTTAATAATACAATAGAATATATGTAGTGAATGTACTTATAGGAATTTCAAAAGAAAAACATAAGTTAATTACCTCCCGTTACCCTTGGTAAGGGAGGTATAGGGATCGTGCTAAAAATCGCATATCTAGATTGTGGTAAATGACCACGTTTTAAGGTCCCTAGAATCCAATTTTAACATTTTCACGATGATGTCTGTGTGTATTTATGTGTGTATGTGTGTGTGGATCCTCCACTTTAACTCAAATACTATCATTTATAAAATATTGAAACCTTGTATTTCGAACTTTTTCCGTAAAGGAAAGAGCCTATTAGATTTTGGTGAAAATCGGATAGCCGGTAATGGCACTTTACTAGAAGCTCAAAATAGTTTTTCTTCGAATAATACCTTTAAATGTTATTTTTTCGAAATTAATGTTATTATAAAAATTAAAGATTATTAAATTTCCTATAGTTCTGCATTTATAAAATTATATTTAAATAAAATCCCAGAGCCTCCGCTTTATACAAACAAAACGCAGTTATTCAAATGTATGTAAATGACAGATAAATGTCACTATCAAAGAACTAATCATTTCAAAATAATATTAGTAACGTTTTAAAAAGAAAAAGGTAAATAGAACAATAGAAAAGGTATTCAATACAGTTTTCAGTATAAGTAAATATGTAGGTATGTATTTAGATTAATAAAAATTAACAATTCACAAAAATGTTTAAGCTAATCCTCGTTTTTGGTAGTGAATTCTATTCTATCCCGGTATTTAAAATTTAATCTTCATTTTATTATAGCTCTGGTGGCTCAATAGTTAGTGGAACGCCTCATGTCATGAGTGCCCTCGGGGCTCTAGGTTCGAATCCCACTAAGGTATGGATGTGTGTCAATGTGAACCCACTCTGTAATTGGGATTTAATCCTGTTGAGGAGTTTAAAAAAGGTAGTTACTTGGATTAGATTAAACTATATTTTAAGAAATAAACTGTCAAAATTAGAGTAAAATTCGCTAATCCAAAAATAGGAATTAACTTAATCTTTTTTGTGACTCGGGCTGTAAATGGCGGGAGGTATTGTGTTGGCCACACCGGATTTTTTTTGCAATGTCTCAGTTTAAATGCAAGTTAAGTTTTTTATATTTGTACAATCTTTTCTTACATGTGCCATGAGATATTGAAGAGATATTGAATTAAATGAATTGAAGGTTATTGAAACGTAGAACACAAAAGAATATTATTAAATAAATACCAGATCACTTTAAGTGAAATATAAAAATGAGTTTCTCTTTTATTGTTAAGCAATTAACAAGTCATCTTTACCTCTTAAATATAAAGTCTTCTCAACAATTATACAACAATTGAAATGTTTATGTCATTCATGAAAAAAAAAAAAACACATTTACTTTTATATAAATTGAAAGGAAACTATTTTCTTTTTCTTAAAATAAAGTGGAACAAAAATTATGATATTTCAACGCTTTCTGAACTGTGGAGAAGTCGCCGTGTAAATATTTTGTTACATAAATTATTATTACATTAGTTACATGTAGTTTTTTGTGTTAACACATAGGCATTTGACAAATTATATGCATATAAAGAACATAATATGAACTGGTTTCTATTATTTTGAAATAATCATGCATTATAATATATGCACGTATTTATTGGGACATATTTAAATTTTTCAAATATTTTCAAAGAAAGTAGTGCAATAGAAGAAGCCCCCCTTCCATTCAACAAATTGCTGACACTCTCAAGTCTATATTAGTACACATATACAACCACTTTTTGATAAAATCTTCAAAATATTCGATTCTACCTATATTATTACATAAATATACCAATTTTTGATGAGTTTTTGAAATTGTGAGGTTTACTTGATATGAATTTTATTGAACTGAAACTTCATACATTGTTTTAATTAATTATTGGTGGTAATACAATGGGGAAGTATTCGAATTTTTAATTTTTTTATATGTTCAAATTTTTTTTAATATAAAGCGTTTTTACAAAATAAAAATATTTTGTCAAATTTTAAAAATACTGGAGAAAAAAAAATGTTAAATTTTTGCAATATTTTCTTCCCGCCATTACGGCGTACATAACATCAACCATGTGCGAATTAGGTCTCGACATACGTACCCAAAACGTGCTTCATAGATAGAGACAGAAGCAAAACACGGTCACCTGTTTAGGTTTACATTTAACATAATTGCGTAGGCTTCCACAGTCTGAGTCGTGAGAAATATTCGTTTTCCGGGAATGGACTGTCATATTTTGAGTCAGAGCTCAATGTTTCGCCCGCAGACGTATGGGGCATCTTCAGGAGCAAGGGGGATAGTACTGTCTTAAACAAGGTTACCCGACGTGTCAACCACGCTAGAGGCCGAGTTTAAACAACAAGAGGGGGACACTTAGTTTACAAGGTTACCCGACGTGTAAACCACGCTAGAGGCCAAATAAACCACTTGGTTGAAGACAGAGCTGGGCAATACTTGTAAGAAAAGTACTTTATTAGGCTTGCAAGTACTTTCAGTACTTCAAGTACTGTACTTGAAGTACTTTCTATTTATAGTACTTTGTACTTGACAAAGTAAGTCTATTCACATGTACTTGGTACTTAATACTTGCAAAAATACTTGAAGTACAATGAAAAGTACTTGAAGTATTTTTAAATACTTGAAGTACTTTAAATGTACTTGAAGTATTTTAAATGTACTTGAAGTATTTTAAATGTTCTTGAATTACGTTAAATGTACTTTAATTACTTTAAATATACTTGAAGTTCGATGAATAATTTAAAAGTTAACAATGTTTTGAGAATTGTTTGTCTGTCAGTGTTTCTTCTGCAGTGGTGTGGTGTTATTCCTGTAGTACATAATCATGTGAATTTCATTAATAAATATATTTTCAGCGATAATATGAAAGTAAAGGTACAGTTGCAATTTTTTTGGCATAAATAAATTAATTCTAATCTGCATACTGTATATACCATATAATGTTTGTATTACCTAACTACAATACTGGCGATCGCATGACGTAAAAATGACGTCATTCTAACATCTCGGTACAGTTTCTCGTATCGCTTGGCGATCATATGACATCAATTTTACGTCGTGAGATCACTAGGTGATCCGGCAGTTCCAACAAGGAACTCTTGTGTAAAATAACCAAATAACTATCGCATATTGAAATTTTTGTCAATAATCACCTTTTAAGGTCCATTTAATCAGAAAAATATGAATTATCTGAAAAAGTACTTGCACCCAAATTTGCAAGTACTTTTTCAAGTACTTGGTACTTTCAAGTACTTGGTACTTTCAAGTACTTTAGAAACTAAAAAAGTACTTGTACTTCAAGTACATTTAGAAACATCAAGATACTTGGTACTTGTACTTCAAGTACTTCTTTCCGGTACTTTGCCCAGCTCTGGTTGAAGACATACGTTCAAGTTTTCATTCTAAACTAGCGCTCGTAGCGGACAACTGCGGCAAACCAAAGATAAATTTAATATCGTTTGTACAAAAAATACGCTATATTTTATTACTTTGTTTGCATTAATAGTAATAGGTATTGCATGAATAGTATTGCAGTAATGTGGAAAAATCATTACATTTCAACATGACTAAACTCCCCCATTTTAGACGACGTTTCGGCACATGGTTATGGCCATTTTCAAGTCAAACGATATCAGTTCTGAATTCAAACTCATAAACATGATTTGAAATATATTGAAAAATCTTATTCTATAAAGTAACTAATTTAAATTTTGATGTAATATAACATCTATGTAAAAAGGGGGAAAATAAAATTTCCAAGTCTTTTTCACACTGTTCTATAATTTAGTGTTAACAAGACTTGGAAATTTTATTTTCCCCCTTTTTACATTTTCCATTTCACACTTGGGTGTTCCATTCCTTATAATAATATAACATTGTTTGACTTGAAAATGACCATAACCATGTGCCGAAACGTCGTCTTAAATTATATTTCCAACAATAAACTATTAAAACAACGTATGAAGATTCAATCCAATAAAATTTCTATCAAATATTATACCAATTTTTATAATATTTGTATAACAATTTTCAATTTTAGAAAGAAAAGTATGAACACGTTTAGTCAAAATACAGACGTTTTTAGAATTTCTAAGCGCATTTTGTTATATCAACCTATTTTATTGACATTTAACAATTTTAATTCGAAATTCATTTGTGCAAGGACTATATAAAAAGTTTAACAAATAAAAATACAATTTCTGTAGCGTTAAGTTGCAATATTATATAAATAATCTTGTTTTTATTTAAAAAGTGAACGGCTTTCTTACTACGTATAAGTCAAGGTAATCTAGTGCACACGAACTGAAATTCAATTCATGTTCAACCACTCAACTGTAATGTATATTAATCTCAAATCATTATTTCATTCATATTACTCGAATATACCATTCTTCATTATTTATTTTTTAGTTATAACACCAAAAACATCAAACAAAATTTTGTTACCTTCTTCTCCATACTGAGCAGCAAGACTATTACTAAGTTTACATGTAGTTTTCAAACCGTTTTTAAAACGTTTTTAGTTTTGAAAACGCCATGTATACAGTGTCAAAACGGTTTTGAGTGTTCGCAAACCAAAACTAAAATTCATGGGTTTGACTTGAAAACTAGTTTCAAAACTACTCATGTAAACACTTAAAATTCAGTTTCGATATTGCGCATGCGTACATAGCATAACGTTTCTGTCGCTGTGTGTTACTTGGTGTTACTAACCTATAAATAAACTGACAGTTGTGTAGTTGTAGTGCGTAGTGGTACAAAGTAGAAAAAATAATTGGAATAATAGCAAAACAAAGAATTTGGAGTGAAGAGGATTTGTCACTTATATCGGCCAAATGCGCATGCGCCGAAACTGTTTTCAAATCAATCTGTAAACCTATTTTGAAAATTACATGTAAACAGTTTCGCGTAATTTTGACTGAAAACTGAAACCATTTTCAAAACTGCATGTAAACGTAGTATATATTTCTCCCTTGAAAACACACGAAATTTTTTGACTAACTACATGAATTAAACATCAAAATAACCGCGAAAGATCAACGAATCGAATGATGTATAGATCATTATTAATGTCGATCATTATATCACGAAAAACTTTTAATAAATACGCAACGGTAAGGGTTGTCTTTCATCTTATCGCGTACGCGAGAAAACTGACAGGAAAGCATGGGTATCTGCGATCCAAAATTCGCATTTTATTCGTTTAATTCGTAACAGAATTATTTTATTAGTTTACATTAATTAATAATAAACATTTTAAGAGGCTAACACATAAATAAACAACAGAAACACCTGAAATACTCCATAGATTATCTATTATTATTATTATTAATAATAATAATATTAACAGGAAGAAAGATACTTGGTTAGTTATTAACGAAGTTAATCATTAAAAAATATATGTTTAAAATTAAAAAAAATTAAAATTATTATCACAAAATTATTTTAATTTAATGTGGTTTAATGTAAAAACAACCAATGTCCCCATTTCCCAATTCTTTGATTTAATAATTCAATTAAAATCTGCATAAAATAAAATCGAAACTTCTAGTACCATCTCGTGTTTATTTCTGAATTAATTCTTATTTGTAAATTGTTAGAAAATAGTGCAAATCTCAATGCTTCGCGTAGTAATTTGTGTACATATTAATTAAATAAATTTTCTAAGCTAAAAAAAGTAGATCCATATATTTTAATATTAAACACAAGTTAACAGGTAACAATCCAAATTTAGAACTTTGGTTTGTACAAGTCTGCTACACCTTTATTGTTAACGCGCGCTGAGAAGCATAAATTCACGATTGTATTAATGTTCTATTTTATTGAATTTATAAAAATTGTGAATTTAGACACGTTGGTGCTGCCACCAAGCAACAAAAATGTACACTATTATAGGCTCATAGAATGTTTACAGCTATTAACGTACCTCTAGGATTGTTATGACTATCATAACTGCAGCAGATGTCGGTTTAAAATCAGGGCTCGTAGACGCGAGGATTTTAAGACATCTAATGCTTGTTATTATTCATAACATCCATGGTTTGTTCAATAGTTTACAGGTTTTAAAAAATGAAGACATTATTAATAAGATTATTTTTTGAATTTTCTCATTAATGCTACTTTCAGAATGCCATGATAAACAGAACAATTATGTGATTTATTCCTTATGTTTATTATTTTAGAATAATGTAAACTGTGTTAAGAACGATACACTAACGTTATCTGTATGTATTAATTCTAATTTCATTTGTTTTTATTTTCATTTTGTAGACCATTGTTGACAAGTCAGTATGGTAATAATATTACCATACAGACACAGTTATTACTTAGTTACCAGCCTACTTTTGTAAATGTAAACAAGAGTTTAATATCCTGAAACCGGTAAAATATAATAACATACAATTTTGTTTAAATGGTGTTATGTGTTATATGTTTTTAAAGTATTTTGGGGGTATTTTCTCCATTTTAGCTGTGAGTGCTTGAGAGGTGACGTCTGATAAATCTTCTCATAAAATAATATACATAATATATTTATATTTAACAATTTAACTACTTATATATACATATATATATATATATATATACCGTGTGTCTGTCTTAAAGGTGTACATAGGAGATTAACATGGGAAATCAGTTTTTTACAATTCCCTGCTCGCCTAATTATTTTAAGCAAAAACGCGTCAAATAAAAGTTTTAGGGCATAAAATTCTGCATCTAAATCAATAAACAGAATTACCTTTACATGCTTTGTAACGACAGAAATTAATTTTAAAAATGTCGAAAATTACGTTCAAAATATCGACAGCCATGGAATTGAACAAAAAAATAAATAAATGCTTGACGTTTTATCTGTCACAACGTAAGTTAACTTATTTGACGTTTCTGACAATTTGATAAATCGTCAAGCATTTATTTATTTTTTGTTCAATTCCATGGCTGTCGATATTTTCAACGTAATTTTCGACATTTTCATAATTAATTTCTGTCGTTACAAAGCATGTAAAGGTAGTTCTGTTTATTGATTTAGATGCAGAAATTTATGCCCTAAAACTTTTATTTGACGCGTTTTTGCTTAAAATAATTAAGCGAGCAGGAAATTGCAAAAAACTGATTTCCCATGTTAATCTCCTATGTACACCTTTAAGATAGACACACGGTATATATATATATATATATATATATATATATATATATATATATATATATATATATATATATATATATATATATATATATATATATATATATATATATATATATATATATATATATATATATATATATATATTTATAATTGAAAGGAGAGTGAGTGCGGGGTGTAAGGTAATGGGTGCTCTGGGTTCGTTTGCTCGAATCGTAAACGTATCTAAAGAAGCTCGTTTAAGTGTGTATAATGGAGTGCTAATGCCTGCTTTGATGTATGGAAGCGAATGTTGGGCATGGACGGGAAAGCATAAAAAGAGAGTAACTGCCGTGGAAATGAGGTATTTACGTGGAGTATGTGGATATGTAAGACGGGATCGCGTGAGGAATAATTTGGTGTATGAAGAATGTATGGTTAGGAAGAATGTTGTTAAGAGAGTAGGAATGAGCCAGTTGAGATGGTTTAGTCATGTGGAGAGAATGAAGAGTGAACATGTTGTAAAGCGTATATATCTTGATGAAATTGAGGGTGTTCGATTGCGTGGCCGTCCAGTGTGTAACTGGATGGATGTGATTGATAAGGTACTAAAAGAGAGAAAGAGAGAGAGCGTGTATGAATGCGATTATGAATGTGGCCTAGGCGAAAGAAGTGTGCTTAGACAGGAATGTGTGGCGAAGGATGATTGTTTCGTAACTATTATTGTGGTCCGGTTGCGGTATTTCGCTACCGAAAATCGGTCACTTTAATATGTTTAGAGTGAGGAATATATGTTGTACCTACGATGTCAGTTTAGTAAGAATGTTGTTGAAAGAGAGACTGATTATTTTTTTGGATGATGTTATTGTTATTCTTTCGGGTTTGTGCTAACCCACTAAGTGGGAAATGCGTGATTTTATGTATATATATATATATATATATATATATATATATATATATATATATATATATATATATATATATATATATATATATATATATATATAAATAAATACAAATAACTGGTAGAATGTTTAAAACACTGTATTATGTTATAAAAATAATTCTTGTGGTGATTTCTCCACGTTAGCTGTAAATGCCTGTGAGGTGACGTCTGGTGCACAGTATTATTCATTAGTTTCTTTATATAATTATATTTTCTTATGATTAAAATGTAGAAATTGGTTATAATATTTGTTTAATTATAATTTTCCGCTGTTATTGCGTAAAATGAACAATAAAAACAGAAAAATGTTCAATCATTTTCTAATATCTGCTTTCTACTGATATATTTTTCTGTTTCTAGAAAGTGTAGAAATCTTCTTATAAGAAATTATGATAATTTTTGTGCTTATATCTGCTCCAGTTAAGAGGCAACTTACAAGATTAATTATTTTACTAACTACAGGCAAAATCATCAAAGATCATTAAAATTTCTACAATATATTTTCAAGTAGAATAAAGATACAAATTGCTACATAGTTTAATGAATACGTTTTGTATAGGCGTACTAATAATGAATCTTAATAATATATTGTAGATATGGATCAAGAGTATGATTTAATATTGACTCACGGACACAAATGAATTCTAGAAATACCGGTAAACATTTTTTGCACAACCCACGACTTTTAAAAGTGGTAAACAAATTCAGGAACTTGAAAAACTGGTCTCCAACGTTATTTATCATATATGTAGATCATTGTTTTCTTATGTCTTTGTATATATTTCCTACAAATTTTACAATATTATTTTGTAGATGCTAAAAATAATCATATATTTTTCCAAATTAAAAACAAATAAACTGAAGATGAATCCGTGTATTCCAACCACAAGTTGTTATAAAAATTACTACCAATGTATATACCTACAGAATATTCAGAATAAAACGTTGATATTTACAAAAAATAAAAATTGTGGTTAAATATAGATACAGAAATAAACATACCATCATAATATTGTCACTGTTACTGAAGGTATAGTTTTTTCAAACTTATAGGATCGTCATAAAATGATGAAACGTCGAAATAAATAAAAATGTGAACAGTGACGCACTAGTAATATTTGCAAAAAAATAAGTACAGTTTATCCGTAGGTTTAATTTTTAAAACATATTTACGATGAAAAGTATTTTAATCAACCCACAAGTTCAAGAATGTTATTCCACGCCCATTTTTAAGTCATTGTCCCCTTTGTATCTTCTAGAATAAAATTTGAAAAAAGTAAATCTATATATTACAATTTCAAATAACAAGTTAACATGTTGCAAGCTACAAAATAGAACTTTGGTTTGTGCATTGTGCATGTTGCTAATATTGTTCAGAAGTACACTGCATAATTTTACTGATATTTAATAATAATGGGTGGTATATAGTATGACTAGCGAATGAAAGCTGATTATGTGGTTTCTTTTCTATTTAGTTTGGCAATTCTATGAAATAGGATTATTTTTAATTACCTCTAACAGGAATTCCGACTCCAGGGTTGCTGACACCTGAGACAAACGAACCAGAATTTATGGTATTAAATTTTTTAAATACATCTCTGAATCCTGTTGCTAAGGTCATTTTAAATATAGTAAAATGCATATTACAAGAACACTTTGTCGTAAAACGATTTAGCAATTGCATGTATAAACCAACAATGGGGACCTTTAGTTTGCGGTTACATACCCCTAATACATCATACAAACAGGCAATGACAGGGTCGGTCCCTTTACATTAAGAATTATTTGAAGGAAATTTTTCACTATATTTTTATATAAGATTTAAATGTTATTACAAAAACAAGTACAACAAACGATAAATTTTAAAATTTATGCAGTACATGGCCACTGTATTATAAATTACCAAAAACTTTAATTTTAATTAGGAGAGAAGTAACAGAAATGCCGGATGAAATATGGAAAAATTGTGTAGAACATGTAAAAATAATCTGATGTGGCCAACACATAACCTCTCGCCAGATATTTTACCTGGTTGTACGCATAAAACGAAAAATATTTTTAAATACAAATACATATATTCATGTCTCACTACAAAATAATTCTCACATATATTTGCAAAATCTATGGGATATTTTAAAATAAATTATGTACAATACATACATTTTCTTTATATTCAATATCCTGAAATTTTCTTTTTCTAATTTCCTTTTCTTTTTCTTTATATTCGTAATTTTTTCGCAAATTCCTCTTATATTCTTTTTTACGAATATTCTTTTGCGTTGTTGACTTTTTTTTATTTTCATAATCTTCATAATAATGCACAAATATTTTTGACAGAGGCATACAAATATTTTTGACAGTGACATTTATGTGTCAATTACAAACATTTGAATTTCTTGCCTTGTAGTAGTTTGATCTGAGATTTTTTACATCAAATTATTTTATATGCCTTTCTTTATCTCTAAATCTATAGAAGATATAATAATGAATTTATATTTATCGAATAAAGAATTTAACGTTCTTTAATATAAGTATTTACATAAATTTTCGATAAATAATATTTAGATGATTTTTTTCTTGTAACTACTACTTCCGGTTGTCCTATTGTTACCAAAACTAACTCGACTCTTCCCATTATTGCTAGATTGAGGAATCCGTAGTTAAAAATGTCTTAAGTCTTATAGTATTTGAGATATAGTGAATCCAACATCCACACACACACACATCCACACACACATACGGACATCATCGTAAAAATGTTATAATCGGATTCTAGGGACCTTAAAACGTTCTTATTCATTAAAATCTGGATATGCGATTTTTAGCATGAATACAATACCTCTCTTAGCGAGAGGTAAAAATTGAGAACAATTTTCTTCATACAACAAATTTCAATGAACTTATAATTAATTTAGACAGTACTACTGATTCAGATTCAGATAGTGATGTTTAGTCATACTTGCATCTTCTTGTATTGTATATTTTGTAAATTATAATTAAAAAATTATTAAATGCATATATGTATATAAGATAAATGTGACATATTTTAAAGGTACTAATAATACAGTGACCACGTACTGCATAAATTTTAAAATTTATCGTTTGTTGTACTTGTTTTTGTAATAACATTTAAATCTTATATAAAAATATCGTGAATTATTTTCTTTCTAATAATTCTTAATGTAAAGGGACCGACCCTGTCATTGCCTGTTGATGTATTAGGGGTATGTAACCGCAAACTAAAGGTCCGCATTGTTGGTT
Source organism: Harpalus rubripes (assembly GCA_963082715.1). Classification (NCBI taxonomy): domain Eukaryota; kingdom Metazoa; phylum Arthropoda; class Insecta; order Coleoptera; family Carabidae; genus Harpalus; species Harpalus rubripes. The sequence continues at coordinate 1,021,006 of OY720452.1, read as the reverse complement.
TATAGATGCAATTGCTAAATCGTTTTACGACAAAGTGTTCTTGTAATATGCATTTTACTATACAATTCTAATCTTCTGAAATGGAATACATAAGGGTCAGTTTCCTTTCAAATCAAATATAGGGAAAAAGTTTTCAAAAGAAACCACATCTATTAAATAATTTAAACGTCAAATTTCATTCGCTAGTCATACTATACCAACCATTGTATTTTTATAATAAAAATTTGATTCATTTGAATTTAAAGCTATTAATTTATTTTCACCGATGATTAAATGTTAATAAAATTTTGTGATCTATATATGGAGATGTTATTGAACATAACTTTCAGTTGTGAATATATGTGTGTGTAGAATATTAATTATAATAAATTTCAGTCATCATTACAAGTGGAAATGAAATAAGAGATGATCTAAATATCTTTTAATTACTATGTGATGTAATTTTGAATATGTATCCTTGAAAAATTAGGCAGGAAGTTTGTATCATTGTTACTCTTTTTTCAGTTTAATTTTTGAAAATCTTGTCATACATCATAAATATATTTATTATTCTTAAGGTCACAAATTGTCACCATTCTTAACTTTATTGTTTGTAAAAATGTATGTAATCTTATTCAAACATCGGAAGAAAAGATAAATAATAACACATTTAATAATACGTCTCTAACGTTGAAATATAATGTATGGTACTTGTGTATGTATTAAGACACCTGGACAATGCGATCACCTTAGACTTGGTTGGCCTTGGACACGCCCGGAGAATAACAAATGAAAATCGCAGACGGTAGCGCCACCTGCGAGGTATACATTCCGGAAGGAGCACGAGTTTCGCAAAAAAAAATTACCAAAAAAAAAATATTCCAAATATTTGGATAACTTTAAAAATTCATATGTCGGAAAAGGAAAGAGAGAGCAATTTGGACTTTTCAAATTTGGATTCAGCAGACAATTTTATATATGAACTAGGGTCACGCAACCATAGTATACAGGGTGTAAATGAAACAAGTGCATTAAATTTAACCAGTAATATAACTCGTCGAGAGCAACAATATTTCTTAATAATTTTTCTCGAAATCGCATATTTTTTAGCATTTTTACCACCCCGTAATTTGACGAGTCGTTCCAAATATTTTTGTGATAATTGAATGCAGTAGCAATAGCTATGAAAAATTTTGTTTTAGCAATTGACAGTCCTGTTAACTGTTCCAATTAAATTTTGATATTAGTAATAAACTTGTTTATAAGGTAAAATTCTGTCAAAATGCGAGTACACAGACATTGTAATTACTTACCTATGGTTTATTATTTATTTTTTTATTCGTATCTGTACTTCATTTTACTTGACATCACGGTTGACGGTTGACATAAAGACAGTGTCATGGAGTTGTCAACGCATTTACACGGAGCGTTTCCAAATCATCAATAAATCATTCTGTTCTTAATATTCGCACATTTGTTAATCTTGTACATCTTTATCACATCACAATACGGAGTGTCACATATGACAATTTTAAAAAAAACAACAGTTATATCCATAACATGTGCAAAAAGTTCTGTTTTCAGCACATAACAGACTTCAATTTTGGGAATGGCTCATAATGTTCATTAATGAGACTGAATTTATTTGGAAAGGTGTATTTATTATGCACAATACACATCTCGACCGACGAAAATGCTGTAAAAATTTTCATTAAAAAATGTTTTGGGCGGGAACAATAAATGGACGACTAATTATTGGTACTCATGTACCTCTTTTAAATGGACAAAAGTTTGTACTTACATTTTTTGAATGTATTTAAACTATTATGATTTGTCGACGATAAATAAACATCTCATAACCTAACAACTATGCTTTTGCTCTTCCTCGTCCCTCCTTGTCTTCCTATATTCACACTATTCACAGGTCATTAAAAGCCTGGTTTAATAAACAACTTTATAATTTTGTTATCCAAAATTTAAATTTATTTATTTTAAAAATTGTACTATTACGTATTAATTAATAATAATGTTATTTCCCTTGATTCGTTTATTAATTACTGTGAATGTAAGTGAAACCGATAACCGACAATTTTTGAGCTGTTTGTATCTCACTTGAATACGGCAACCGCCATTTGTTCTCCATGAGCGGGTAACGAAATATGCAGCAAATCTTTAAAGAATTTTAACTCAAAATCTAAAAGACTTAGAAAAAAAAGTTATTAAGAAATATTGTTCCTCTCATCGAGTTACATTACTGGTTAAATTTAATGCACTTATTTCATTTACACCCTGTATATGGAATAATCTTTGTTGGCTCTTATAAAATATATATTTTGCCCTAAAAAACTAAAAGTGTTTTTCTCTACTTAAAAACGTTTCAAGCCAGTTGTCTATCTGTCTTATTAATTAAGAAAAAAGTAATTAAGTAACAGTTGCATTCAACTATCTATCAACCTAAGAAACAATTGAAAAACGGAACATTTTTTCGCTTGCTTTGTTTTATTTCTTGTTACGAAACCTACTCCAGTTTTTCTAAAACAAAAGCTTGTCAAGTATCCAGAGAGTGTTGTGCACATTTCTAAACAAAACAACAACTATATGTACAAGTTGTAGAAGTCAGTTGTCTATTGCCGGGCATCATATTTCACAAAGCAAAGGCATTAGCAGTCTTGCAGGCTGTGTTGCAATACAGACATCGCATTTGAAAGACGTAGCTTAGTGATGAGAATAGATGGATTTGGCCCAGTTTCCACGAGTTGCAGTACGGACCATTGGAGTTAATTCGTAACATGTGACAGAAAATTGGGAAGAATAAATCTTGCTTCCATGTATTTCTTGCGGGTATTAAAAAGAGTATGCATATATTGACAATAAAAATGAACGGTAAAATAATAATTTGAACGAAGAAATAAAAATTTAAAGTTGTATATTACAATAGGATAGTTGCACCCTGGGAAATATTTGTTCCAACAACAAAAAATGAACAATATATGGTATGACTAGCGAATGAAAGTTGACGTTTAAATTATTTTATAGATGTGGTTTCTTTTGAAAGCCTAGAGAAGAATAGAATTGTACGAAATATTCAGGTATAAAATTTTTGCATGAACCCATTTAAATACTGGATTAGTAAAGCTTAGAAATACATTACTATGTCTGGCTGAAAATAGATGGCCGACTCATAATATACTTGTTATTATGATTATTTGAAATAACTAATGTACAACATTAGTCACTCCGTGAGAGAATATTTTAGAAGTCACGGAGGAATTATTACTGATTTTTATGTTTTTTTAATATAAATAAAAAGAAATTTTACAAAATTATTTTATTATTGAAATAATTTAATATTATGAAACTTATTTATTTAAAATAATATTAATATTCATGCTAAAATAGGTTACTTATCTTTACACAATGACAGCTATCATCATGTACGGCTGATGAAACGAAAACGAGACGCGACTTAGAGGTTACTTGCTTCGGAATTAAATTGAAAGATGCTGCTTGTGCTTCTAAGTGAATACGTTTTAAAGGAAGGTCCTCATTTTCACCCATTTTAATGTATTTTTCTCTCAAATAATTCCCAATGACAGACAATAATTATTACAGGAATTTTTTCAATAACAATGTAACAAAACCATAATAACCATTCAATGGCTACTTTGTAATTTAAAATACATCAATAATTGACTTGTCAGTATCAAATAATGAATGAAAACATAAAAATGATTAAAGAAGTTTTTAAAAAAGTGTTGGGTAAAACGTTGTATTACATTCGCGTGGAATGTATATTAGTCACTAAAGAAAATTAGCCACTCGCCCTGCGGGCTACGTGGCTAAACTTGCTTTCGTAACTAATATTATACATTCCACACTCATATAATAAATAACTATTAAACATTTTTCGTTTATGTTGAGTATAACAAAATATTTTGATCTTTAAATTATTTAGTTTGGCAATTCTATAAAATATGATTATTTTTAATTTCCTCTAACTGTAATTCCGACTCGAGAGTTGCTTACACCTGTGACGAACGAATTAGAATTTGCAAATACATCCCTGAATCCTGTTGCTAAGGTCATTTTAAATGCCTCCTGGTATGGAGTACAATTCTAATCTTCTGTAAGATAAGGGTCAGTTTCCTTTCATATCAAATATAGGGAAATGTTTTCAAAATAAACCATATCTATTAAATAATCTAAACGTCAACTTTCATTCGCTAGTCATATTACACTGGTTTTTTATGCAATTGAGGAGCTCCTGACAAAAACAACAATAGTCCAAATATTGTAAATTAAGTTAAGGCATGTTCACTTGCCTAGCGTTGCATATTTTAATGTGCATTGTTCATTTGCCTAGCGTGGAAGTAGCCTATTTTAATATGCAATTATATATTCCCTATTTCTTATTGGTACTGTATGTCGATATCTCTCGCCTTGTGTGGTACCTGATAAATAATTCCTGTAGCGTAGCTGCTCTAATAAGGTAACGGATAAACGTGCACGTTCTACGTAAACCAGATCGAATGTTTGACATTTCGCCCACAGTTCAGAAGGCTATGAAACCAGCAAAGCAAAAGCAAAATGGCGAGCCGTACTATAGAGCCAGTGCACTTTCACTTGCTGTAATCCATCTTACGACGTCTGACCTCTCCAAGACCTTTAACTCCTCACGCCTTTCAACATTACCAAGATTCTAAACATTTTCTAAATACTACATACGAATGCATCATAGGTGATGAAGAGAGTACACGTTATTTAGATATAGAATTGAAACAAACCCGATAACAAATCCTTGCATAAGAGTAATGCTCGTCTCTACAATGTCAGACAAATTTTTTATTTTCTCGTTTCTCTCATTTTGTCTGTCCAAACCTTTTCTACAGATCTCTTGTTGTCCATTCTTACAAGATGTTCCCACTAATTCAATTTCCAGGGTATGGGGCTTAAATATTTCCTTTTTACTTCCTTGTACGAAGTAAAGGAAGTATTGTAATCGCGAAAAATTTCGGTTTTCAGATTTCAACGGAAATATCCATTTTGACCATCCCTGAATCCATTTTGACGTACGTACGTGCGTATGTATCTCACATAACTCAAAAACGGTAAGCCGTAGGAAGCTGAAATTTTGAATTTAGGACTGCTATAATATCTAGTTGTGCACCTCCCTTTTTGGTCATTACATAATTTCCAGAAATGGTACTTTATTTGAAGCCTATAATAGATTTTAATGCAAAACTATTTTAAAATATAATCTAACACTTTTCAAATTTGGTATATAAGACTTTTATGTCAATTGGAATAACATAGTAGATTTTGGTTAAAACAGGCTAACCGGAAGTGACATATTACCTGAAGTTTTTAACAGTTTTTCTTCAATAAAATAGTTTCATTTTGATTTTAGAAAAAAATGCTTCAAATAAATTTTTTAGAGAATTAAATTCTGTGTCTAGCACATCAAGTATTATTAAATTAGCCCTTTGTATAAGCGATATATGTATATTTAAAACTTATATACTTTTTGGTTTTTGTAATGAAGCTTGCTATGGATTAGGACCAAAAATAACAAAAAAATAAAAAATAGATGCTAATGTCAAATTACGTCAAATACGTGCAATTTTATACTTGGGTCTATACTTCATATTGGTCTTGTGTCACTTGTGTACAAGGAAGTCGTCTGGTGTCCACATCAGATTTTTTGGAAAATGAAAGAACATAATTTTTAAGTTTTAAATATTGCAGTTTTAAACAATTTGATCGTCTTATTTACTTCCTCCTTTCCTGTTTCTATTTCAGGCTCGGTTATAAATCATTCATACATACATATATAAACACGTGCATGTGAGTTTTAAGTTTAGGTCTTTGATTAACAAGCCGTACTACTCGTACTAGCCACCATAAAACGGTAAATCGCTGTACGGATTGAAAAGAAACCAATAAGATACACGAACATGTGTGCGAGAAGTACGTCAATGTATAAATATAGAGGTAGTGATCCTGATTTTTCGATCGATAAGATCGAGACAAAACACTTTTTTACCTCCCGCTACCCTTGGTAAGGGAGGTATAGGGATCGTGCTAAAAATCGCGTATCGAGATTTTGGTAAATGACCACGTTTTAAGGTCCCTAGAATCCAATTTTAACACTTTCATGATGGTGTCTGTGTGTATGTGTATGTATGTGTGTGTATGTATGTGTGTGTGTATGTGTGTGTGTGTGTATGTATGTGTGTGTGTATGTATGTGTGTGTGTATGTATGTGTGTGTGTATGTAGGTATGTGTGGATCCTCCACTCTAACTCAAATACTATCATTCAGAAAATTTTGAAACCTTGTATTCCCAACTTTTTCTGTAATAGAAAAAGCTCATTAGATTTTGGTGAAAATCGGATAACCGGAAAAGGCACTTTACTAGAAGCTCGAAATAGTTTTTCTTCGAAAAATAGCTTTAAATGTTATTTTTCGAGATTAATGTTATTATAAAATTAAAAAGATTATTAAATTTTGTATAGATTTGCATTAATACTTTTTCTATATATTTTATGGATAAATTTATAAAATTATCTATAATTTAAATCCCAGAGCCTACGCTTTAAACAAATAAAACGCAGTTATTCAAATGTATGTAACTGACAGATAAATGTCACTATCAAAGAACTAATCGTTTCAAAATAATATTAATAACGTTTTAAAAAGAAAAAAGTAAATAGAACAATAGAAAAGGAATTCAATACAGTTTCCAGCATAAGTAAATATGTATGTATTAACGATTCACAAAAATGTTTAAGCTAATCCTCATTTTTGGATTAGTGAATTCTATTCTATCCCGGTATTTAAAATTTAATCTTCATTTTATTATAGAGCCGGTGGCTTAATGGTTAGAGCCAGTGGCGTAACTAAGAGTTCGGGGGCCCGCCCGCAAAAAGTTTTTGGGGCCCGTTTTTAATTGTAGCGTTTATCATGAAGAAGTACATAACACAAGAACTTGTGGAAATTATGACTAAGCTCACTTTCATCTGAGTTGATATGTTAAGAAGCAAAATAACCAATATTGGAGGCCTGAAAATCCAAGATTAGGCACTTTTACATCCCACCAAAGTCATTGTATGTTGTGGCATTTACTATGAAAATGTGATTGGCCCGTTTTTTTTTTTTTTTTTTAATGAAATTGGTGGCACAGTCCACTGGTGAAAGTTACAGGGAATTGATTCATTGGTATCCCAAATGAAAGAACTTGGATGCGATAAAAGATGGTATTAGCAAGATGGATCAGTATCATACACTCTAAATAGTAGCAAATTTGCGAAAATCATTCTCTATCATTATTTAATCCCACGTTTTGGTAATACACATGGGCCGCCAGATGTCTTTATTTCACAGCCGCCAAACTTCTTTTTATGGGGTTATTTTAAAGGAAAACTCTGAATCAGCAGCAGGAAAATATTTGCCAAGAAATCGAAATTCTATCGGCAGAAATATGATGGAAAATTAAGAACTTGATTTTACATAACGGATAAGGGGCCCCTTAGCCAATATTATTTTTGGAAATTAACATTTAAAAAAATAAAGGACTAAATAAATTTGTATGTTGCTACAAAAAAATGATTAAATTCAAAATTTCGCAGAAGTAACAAAATTATAAATCATGTATATGGGGCCCCTCTAGAGCCGGGGGCCCGCCCGCAATGCGGGCCCTGCGGGCTCGTTAGTTACGCCACTGGTTAGAGCAACGCCTCATGTCTTGAGTGCCCTCGGGGCTATGAATTCGAATCCCACTAAAGGCATGGATGTGTGTGAATGTGAACTCACTCTGTAATTAGGATTTAATCCTGTTGAGGGATTTAAAAAAAAGTAGTTACTTAGATTAGATTAGACCATATTTTAAGAAATAAACTGTCAAAATTAGAGTAAAATTCGCTAATTCAAAAATAAGAATTACCTTAATCTTTTTTTGTGACTCGGGCTGTAAATGGCGGGACGCATTGTGATGGCCACACCAGATTTTTATATACAAGAACAACCAAAATCTAACAAAAAGGAACCTATAGGAATCGGCATCCAATGAACCAATGTCATGTAATAAAACAACAAAATACTTAAAGCAATAAAAACCAATGTTCAATGTAGATACCTATATGTCAGTAGAATCTCGTAAGGCTTTAGAGTACTGTATATTTAAAATACACAATTTTAAATAATTCATTCCCAAAATTCTTATATCTTGACTGACATAATAAGTTCTTCTTGCAGTAAACCACAGATAAAAAAATAACTATATCCTGTTTTTTATTATTGCAGTATATTTATCTGTAATTATTCTTATAATTTGAACAATAAATTTCCCAGTTAATTCACAATAATTTTAAAATATTCACACAATGTCTAATGTCTTCTCAAGATTTCTCTTCTTATTATTAAAATTTCACGAGTAATAAAGCAATAGAATTAATTCTAAATTCTCAAACGATTCACTTGTCTTGTGAACAATAGAATTGCTTCTGTCAGTAGATCCTTATAACCTTGGTAACCTTGGAATCTTGGAAATCTTGGATTCAGGATTAGACATATGAAGTATAAATACATGCAGATGTGAGATAATTATTTTACGTCCGCCTCGAAAGTGGATTTTAATTTCTTGCAAATAATTAAATTGTTACAAGAATTGCCGTTATTATGCGGAGCAATTTTCTTGAGAAATTTAATAGAGCAATTTAATATAAAGGGTTTTCTAATTTCAATGTCTGTATTTTGAAATTAGATAAAAATCAAACGAAATTAAATTCCAACAGCGCCTGATTTGTCCTTAGCTTTAAATAACCTCAGAGAAAAGTCTAGAGGTGTTAAAGCACATTGTCATGGTGGTCACGCCATATTTCGTTCTGCGAAATTAGGCGTCCAGGGAACTTTTTCCGCTAAACTACGATTATTTCACCATTTATGTGTGCACCAAACTGCGATTTTTTTTTTGCTACAATGGTTTCTTGTAAATTGTCTTTAACCCATATAGGGCAATTTTGCATGTTCATACAACCGCTTAGTCAAAAATGAACGCGAATTTTCAAAGTATCGCTAAATAATTTCCATACATTGTTGGACTGTGACCTTTCCCTTTCCATTATTAATTGTCAAACATTCGTTATTGTTTCTGTCAATTCAGATGTTTAATAATATATAATATATTTAAAATCCGGAAATACGATTTGAAAAAATCTGGAATATTCTATTGTAAAAATCTAGTGTAGCCAACACAATACATCCCGCCATGTACCGCCCGAGTCACAAAAAATCTGATGTGGCCAACACTATACCTCCCACCATTAGATTTTTATTAATTTAAATATACATACTTAAATATGTACTTATGCTGGAAACTGTATTAAGTTTCATTCCATTTACATAACTATGGTTCTGTTTACTATTTTCTTTTTAAAACATAATTTGAAATGATTAGTTCTTTGACAGACATTTATCTGTCAGTTACATAAATTTGAAATATGAACTGTGTATCCACTGAGTTGTGTTTGTTTAAAGTCTAGGCTCTGGGATTTAAATTACAGATAAATCTATATATTTATCCATAAAATATGTAGAAAAAGTATTCATGCAAATCTAAAAAATTTCGTAATCTTTAATTTTTATAATACATAACATAACAGAAAAAATATTTTGAGGTTCATAATTACAATTTTCCCACAATAGATATGTGTATCTGCAATAATAACCGAGAGAAAGGGTGTATTCACTTTTTTGTAAAAAATATCGAATATCTCGAAAAAGAAAAGAGATATCGACCTGTGGTTTTAAAATCTTAAATCTACACTCTTCAAACTAAATAAATACAATTTTTTAGAATTTTTTATTTTTTGAAAAATTCCCCCCTTTTTTATACCACACCATCCTCATACCAAAAAATGGGTGTGCGATACACCTTCAACGACCTCACCAGTAAATTCCTCGTACCAAGAAACATAAGTATACCAATTTTCATCAAAATATTCCAATGGATACATTAATTATTAAACATTCCTCAAAATTGTCAAAAACTGAAAAAATTGCAAGGGGTACACCTTAGATTTTTTGCGATTTTTGGCCATTTTCAGACTTTTCCTTCTGGAGATTGTAATAGTTGTTCAAAAATTATGAAAATTGGTATGTTTATGTAATTTTGCTCGTAGAATCTAATGGTGATATCGCCAGCGGTATATAATTGACCATTTTTGGGATATGACCCAAAAATGGACATTTTTGAGCAAAGTTTTGAGGACGAATATCTCGGACACGAAAAGAGATATCGACCTGTGGTTTTAAAATCTTAAATCTACACCCTTCAAACTAATTAAATAAAAATTTTCAGAATTTTTATTTTTTTAAAAAATTTCGACCCTTTTTTAAACCACACCATCCTCATATCCAAAAATGGGTGTGCTGTACACCTTCAACGACCTCACCAGTAAATTCCTCGTACCAAGAAACATAAGTATACCAAATTTCATCAAAATATTCCAACGGATACATTAATTATTAAACATTCCTTAAAATTGTCAAAAACTGAAAAAATCGCAAGGGGTACACCTTAGATTTTTTGCGATTTTTGGCCATTTTCAGACTTTTCCTTCTGGAGATTGTAATAGTTGTTCAAAAATTATGAAAATTGGTATGTTTATGTAATTTTGCTCGTAGAATCTAATGGTGATATCGCCAGCGGTGTATAATTGACCATTTTTGGGATATGACCCAAAAATGGGCATTTTTGAGCAAAGTTTTGAGGACGAATATCTCGGACAAGAAAAGAGATATCGACCTGTGGTTTTAAAATCTTAAATCTACACCCTTCAAACTAATTAAATACAAATTTTAATTTTTTAAAAATTTCGATCATTTTTTATACTACACCATCCTCATACCCAAAAATGTGGCCAACACCAAACCTCCTTCTATTTAATTTTTATTAAATTAAATATACATACTTACATATTTAGTTATTGCGGAAACTGTATTAAGATCCATTCCATATAACTAAGGTTCTATCTACTATTTTCTTTTTAAAACGTTACTGTTATTAATTTGAAATGATTAGTTCTTAGACAGTGACATTTATCTGTCAGTTATATACATTTGAATAACTGCGCAACCAAGTAGTTTGTTTGTTTAAAGCGTAGCTCCGGCATTTAAATTACAGATAATTTTATAAATTTATCCATAAAATATATAGAAAAAGTATTAATTCAAATCTATAGAAAATTTGATAATCTTTAATTTGTATAATAACATAAAAAAAAAACTATTTTGAGCTTTAAGTAAAGTGCCATTTCCGGTTATCCGATTTACACTAAAATCTAATGGGCTCTTTCCATTACAGAAAAAGTTCGAAATACAAGGTTTCATAATTTTCTGAATGATAGTATTTGAGTTAGAGTGGAGGATCCACACATACACATAGACATCATCGTGAAAATGTTAAAATTGGATTCTAAGGACCCTAAAACGTGCTCATTTACCAAAATCTCGATATGCGATTTTTAGCACGGTCCCTATACCTCCCTTACCAAGGGTAGCAGGAGGTAAAAATGTACAATAATCTAAGAAATATTTTAAAATAATGTCCATTCCGTTATCTAAATACATAATGCAGTCCGTGGAACCAAACACAGCTATATAGTCAGGCATCGCTTTAACCCACTGTACCCGACGAAAAGTGGGTCAGAATCCCTACAGAAAAACTCGCACCGTTAAAGTAACTGAAGTTCGCTTTAATGATAATTTAACAAACTTAGAACTTTTTTCTAAATTTAATGAAATGTTACAAAGATATTTTTACTCATTTAAAAGTCATTACTTGCAGCAATAAAATGCAAGTAAAGATAGTGTATGTGTGCTAATTACATAGCATACATTTGAGATTGGCACACCCAGAAATGGGTAATAACAATAAGTCCATGATGATTTATTCATAAAATTAAACTACTTTATATAGATAATGATCTGTAGAAATTAAATTTGTATACGCCAAGACATTAAATGGCATATCAGATTAATTATAAATAAAAAATGACTGTAAAACAAATGTTGTCCATATGTCGCCAGTCAGCTGTTGATATGCGGAACTTTTACTTTCAATTGTTTGATGTTTGACATTCTAATTTCGCAAGCTATAATGCATAAACTTCAAAATTCAATGGACGATTAGTTTTACTCTAAATCTAAAATAAAAGACATGACATTAGTCACAGTCAACAAAATTTATTTCAAATAAAAAAAATCTGATGTGGCCAGCACATTACCTTCCATCAGTTCTATGTATTTTTTATAAATGTTATACAGACAGTTCCATGCAAAAGATTCCATTTCTTGTACATTACCGTAAGACAGTTATATGTATTTTATACAAATTCCATACAGAAAGTTTATAGCAAAAGATCCTATATTTCCAGTAAAATTATAACACATACTGTCAACTGCACTTGCCACTGGCACCTTTCAATCAGAATTTTCTTAATATAGCAGCTGTTTCCAGAGTTATAGCATAGCTGGCTAATATATGATATTTAATTTCTTTATAATTTTTTAATATCCATTTAATATGAAGTATAAAATGCATTCAAACCGTATACAGAATAAAATATTTCCAGTACATTACCTTCCCTCAGTTTTATATATTTTGTACAAATTCCATACAGAAAGTATCTTAGAATTGTTTCTATATTTGCAGTAAAATTATAACACAAACATACTATGTTAATCGTACTTGACATTGACATCTGTCTATCAGAATTTTTTAAATTATATTAGCTGTTTCCACTGTTATTGCATAGCTGGCTGCTTTATGAAATTTAATTTCTTTATAATTTGTTAACTCTATATCCATTTAATATGAAGCATAAAAAGCATCAAATCTTCAATATTTATAATAACATTAAATGTGAAAAAATGATATTTAACATCGTTTTTTCAAGAACTGTTAAAATCTTCAAATAAGGGTACTTTCGGTTGACCAATTATAACCAGAATCTATCAGCTCTTCACATGGATGTAACGAAGAGGAATACGAAAGAATACAATTTTTGGAATTGTAGTATTAGAGTTATCGCATTAGAAAATTTTGTCACACAGACACACACACATACAGACATCATCGTAAAAATAGTAAAATCGTATTCTAGGGGCCCTAAAACGTGCTTATTCATCAAAAACTCACCACCGATTTTTTTGACCAAACACAATACCTTCTTTATCTAAAGGTGACGGAAGGTAATTACTGATCGGTAAGTGATGTGGCTCACTTACTGATCCAGGAGTCTAGAGGCGATAAGTAAGTAAAAACAACAATCAAAGTTTAATATCAAAATGATAACTAAAAATTTTTAATAGGTCAAAATAATTTTTAAATCTTATTTCCTTTAAAATTTGTGCGTCGATCGTGCAAAAATTATATTAAGTATTAAGGTCACTAAGTGCTCTGCTACCGGTATCATCCTCAACCGGTAGGAAGCATTTAAATAAATAAATAAAATAAATATATCATCACGGCATATTACCCATTGCTGGGTGTGCCAATCTGCTTTGTACCCAGATATCGGTAATGATGATGTTTGTACCGTGCTAGCGTTTACCAGGCGTCACCTCACGGGCACTCATTGCTGGCGTGGAGAGTGCTCCACAGGGGTCAATTTTGTGCCATTTAAAATTCGAAATATTTAGTATTTTTGACCTTAATAAATAACTATTATGTTAAAGGAACAGTCAGACTATTTTACTATACTGAGTAGGCAGGGAATCCATTCAATGCATGTCTTCATTTCAACAGAGCGGCAGAAATAATGGTGAAAGCAATCAGTTATGTGCCGCCTTGTCATAACTACGCTAGATTTACTACTAGAGCCAACAGAAAAATTTATTTCTGCAATTCTACAATTTGTCTACACCTATAACCTTTATTTATTTATTTATTTACATACAATTTCATCTTATAGGTCGTAGGGTGAATGTTTATTCTGTTGTAAACCATTTCGACCTACTTTTATTTTTAACCAAAGTTTACTTAATACTTAAGATCATTAAATGTTAAAACCAATGATTGTGTACACAATTTGGCATTTTATTTGATTGTGAAATTTCTGCAATTCATCTTTGTAGCTGTTAAGTAGTGTTCTTAACTTTTAAGTGAAGAAAGTTATTTTCCGCGTTAAAAGTCAGACTTTCTTAACGCACAACGGAAATAATTAAAATGTTGTTTGTTGTTTACTTTAAGAGAAAATATTAATGAGACAAATATTAAGATATTTCACTAATGTTTTTGTTATGTTATTATTGACAATAAAAGTACATAATATTAACAGTGAGTTAGCAGTTTGTATATTTGAAAAGATATTCCACAATTTTTTAAATATAATTTCATCTGAACATATAAGTAAAACTAAGACTGTCGGTGAAAATCCGGTGAAAAATTTCTATTAATAAGCGAGTTATAGTACCCCGGAAATTTGAAAATATAGATGTGGCGTCACGAATATAAGTTTTTATATCAAACTGTTTTCTTCATGGACCTAAATGTTCTTGAAATATATGCTATTTCTAAATTATATTTGTAAAAAATAAATGAATATTATTATACTGTAAAAGTCTACATGATTTATAAATGGAAATGTATTTAAATTATTAAGTTTAATGCAAAGCATTTATATTCAAATAAAAACTGTTTGAGAATTGCAAGACTGGACTGATAGCCACGCCTCCGCTGTTTGAATTTCTCTACTTCCATTGGTAGTAGGCTCCTCCCCTAACTTGGTATTCGTTATATATTTATAGGCCGTCATTGAGCTGCCATGCCAATTAATATATATATATATATATATATATATATATATATATATATATATATATATATATATATATATATATATATATATATTCATTATTAAACATATACTTTCAATATTTTTTTCTAATTTTTCTTAATTCAATTGCGCAATAGTTCCCTATTGAGCTACTCCGGCAAAGTAGAGGTCTTGGATTCGAATCCCGATGGCTGACGTGATCTTTTCACAATTTATTTCAGACAATAAAAGTGTTTATGTGTATCTATAATTTTATGAACAATTTTTTTCAAGGTGACAAAACGAATAGAGATTACCTTGAAACTAAAAAAGAGTTGCGGTTTTTATAGGAAATTTATATAGCCCAAAGGTATAACTGTTATTTTTATAATTAAATACTTTGAAATATATATGTATAATTATATGTAATACTCACTTAAAATGGTGATGTTACATGCTATACATACATTATTAAATACTTTGTAATATTGTAATAGAACAGTTATTACGTTATAACAAAAAATATGAAATAATAATTATTTATTTTACAAGCGAGTAAAGAAATACAAAATATGCACTATTATTTTAAACAGTTATTTATCTGTTATTTAAAATTAAGTTGCAAAAGTTAAATTAGTTACAAATTAGTTCTTCAATATTTATAGTATAGTTGTTAATTTTTGAATCTTGCTTTATAAGTTGAAAGCTTAACCAGTTTTTAAGTAATTTGAAATTAAATTGACAGTTTTAAGTCGCCAGTAACAGGGCTGTTGCAATAATTTTTATATGCCTTCTAAGTATTAAATTTAAAAAGATATCATTATTTAAATAAATTTGGATAATATTTTGAAAAAGTCACGTGATCTGAAACAGAATGTGACGCCACAACACATACATCTTCATCGGCTCCAATTGGTCCCTTATAGTGTCAATTCTTTGCTTTGTTACAAGTGTTATGATAAATATATTGTCAAAAGTTGTCAAACAAGTGTCAAATTTTTGAGTTTAGTTCGTGTTAGACAATACAAAATTCAGTATAAAATGAGTAATTTACAGTATCGTATTGTGCCTTCTTGCAAAAATGCGCTAGGAACAAACCTACTATTGAATTTATAAATATGCCAAAAGATGCGAAGAAAATAACATTGTGGCTGGAAGCAGTAGGTCGAAGAGCTGATGGTTGGGTTTTTACATTTTATTTTACCTTAACTCTTTAACACACCTTATTTTGGCAACAGTAAAACAGTCGTTTTCTGATATAAATTCAGCTATCATCCAGCTTTCGATTTTCGGTAAACTGTCCGACTTAGCTTGAATGTATTCTGTATTAGCCATTATTACTCATTTATAATGGAAAATGTCAGCATCAAATGTCAAATTAGAAGTTTGTTATTAACTTGTCACAAACTATGGCCTACGTTAATTTATCTAAATAACAAAATAAATGTAGGTGATGGAAAAACAGTTTTTCTATTGGCTGTGAATGACGTAATGTATGTGCTTCTACGAGAGAGGAGTGGGGGGTTGTTTTTCATGACTATTTTTGGCGCCAATATTTGTATTTAATTATTTACGAAAATATCAATTATTAAAAAAATAATTATTAATAAGAATAATATTACATAAACTTTCATTTAAAATACTTTTTGAAAAATATTGTAACGTTTTTATTTATTTGGGCGAAGTGTAAATATTAGACAATTATAATTAATTAAAATTAAGTGTTTATTAAACTATAATTAAATATTACTATTACTAATATTAAATACTTGTTACAAATTATTTATTTCACTACGCGTTCCAATCTTAGACTGCCGGTCTGTTGCAGACTCTTGTAGACTGTTTACGCGATATTTATATCACTATATTTATATCACTATATACTTATATCATGTTCAACTGTCCGCCTACCGACCTCCACAGCGTCTATATACTCAACTGACTCAACAGCGTCTGTATATTCAACTGCTCGGACAGAAGTCACATCTTTCACTTCACTGTCTGTCTATTTATGTAACTCTCTCTCTCTTCCACAGCCTCAGTATCACCGACTTTCCGTATGCCACAATTCTTCAACACCAATGCCGAGTATTAGCTTCCACTTGCCGTTACTGTCCTCATATACCTAGCTTCCCACTAGCTTCAACACTACCGAGTATTCTCTTAAACAGCTATCCCGGTATACCAGTAACTTTCCGACTCGCCGTTACTGTTCTTGAACACTATAGCTTCCCAATACTCGTCAACACTACCGAGTATTTACATCCACAGTTATCCCAATATACCAGTAACTTCCCAAGTACCTACTCGACACCAACTGCACACGCTCACTACGATACTGCTGTGCTTTTCACTAACACTTTACTCTCTAACACTCCATGTGTCTCTATGACTCTGTATGTCACTGACTGACTGTGTCTCTCGAGCATAGCTACGTCCCTTATATACAGCTATCATTATTTTCTAGAACAGCTCTAGAATATTCGAACACATAATAACAATGAACACAAAAGGTTCAGGCGAGCGGAAGTAATTAAACACGTCGCGACCAGTCTGTTTACATTGGCCGGCTACTAGCGCGATTACGTCACCGCTATAAATAGACACTCGCTTGCAGCGGCGGCGACGGCAGGCGTTCCAAGTTACAATATGAAACAGGCTCATTTTGCAGTTTGATATATGGGGAATCGGGGTCGATCCCGACCGACGTTAAAAGAAATATTTCGAATATTAAATGACACAAAAGTGGCCCCTGTGGTGCACTCTCTACACCAACAGTGAGTGTCCGTGAGGTGATGCCTTGTAAACGCGCGCACGGTACAAATATGTAATCATCATTACCGAAATCTGTGAACAAAGTGGAAAGAAAGAATGGTTGTGTGTATTTTTGTTGTATGGTATATTTTTTACGTATCAATGACATCCACAATTCTCGTCTGTATAATTTTCAACGCTAATTCCTATTTTCTGAAGCATAGAAATTACCATACATGACTACCTTTCTAAGTAGAGCGAATGAACAACAAACCATTCTTACAAGACTTGCATACTTTTAAAGTTACAGCAAATTATTCAAAGTTTCTTGAAAAAAATGCGTGTTCACCTGATCTAGATTCACTCTAGAATTATTTAATTTATTCTAAGTGCAGAGCTCTGTTCGTAATGATGGACGATTGCAATATATAGTGTAGGTCAGATTGGTCATTACAAATACTGTTACAATAATGATATATACTCGTATTTCATTAGAAAACGAGGCAATATTAATTATATTAGGTTTATAGAGAAATCATCTTGCTACAAATGTTTGAAACATAGATTACCTACATAGATTTTTTTGTCATTGAATGGCAGCACAATCGCATATTATATATTTATATTGTTAAAATTCAATAAATAAATCTGTAGTAATATATTAAGTGCATTGAAAATGATCGAAAATTCTGCATGAAAATATATGTTGCCTAGAAACTGGACGAGTTTGTTTTGATAGTAATTTGACAAAAAGTGCCCGAAACGAAGTTTTCGATTTGATGCAGCAAAATGTCATATAAGCTAGATATTCGTAATGGAATTTACAATCTTGTTAAGTGTGATATTGTTGCAGTTTATCGCGAGCACAATATCTCTGTGGCAACAATTTATCGGACAATAAAAGATTGTGAAGAAGGTATACCCTGTGTTAGTTTGCCCAAAAGTGGTCAACCAAAAATTTTGAGCCACATGAGACTCATGAGAGAACAAAGATTAATTGCAGCCGTTAAAGGCAAAGTTGGGGTGTCACAACGAACTGTAGCCAGATTCGAAAACCACTGTTTTTAGAACACTTTCTCGAAATGACGTGGGGTTTG
This sequence comes from Harpalus rubripes, assembly GCA_963082715.1. Classification (NCBI taxonomy): domain Eukaryota; kingdom Metazoa; phylum Arthropoda; class Insecta; order Coleoptera; family Carabidae; genus Harpalus; species Harpalus rubripes. Next base: position 1,002,360 of record OY720452.1, on the reverse strand, counting down.
GAAAAAAGAAGAAAGGCACAAAAATATACCGTGGCCCAATTAGAAAGAATCCCTACATGTTGTCGTGTCTTATGGCGCATTCATTTTCTCAATAAACTTATTGTAATGGATGACAAAAAATATTTTACTCTGTCTCATTCAGAGATGAAGGGAGGTGGTTTTTATAGTAATGACATGGAAAACACACCAGATAATGTTAAGTTCAAAGGTAAATCTAAATTTGAGGATAAAATTTTAGTATGGTGTGCCATTTCTGAAGCCTTAACTGCACAACTTTATATTCAAAGATGCCTCCCTAAATTGCTTTAATTTTTAATACACATCACACCAATGATGATATAATGTTTTAGCCTGATCTAGCTTCATGCCACCACGCCAGAATAACTAGAGACTTGTATAACGAAAACAACGTAGACTTTGTTCCGAAATTGGACAATTCTCCCAATGTACCTCAAACTCGACCAATAGAAGAATTTTGGTCAATATTGGCCAGAAAAATGTACGACAAGGGATGGGAAACTGCAAATGAAGAATAATTACGACATCGCATTTACCAAAAGATTCGAGAAATCGATCCAGATGTTGTCCAGAGGATGATGGGGCAAGTCAGAAGAAAATTAAGGGCCATTGTAGATAATGGTCCATTATCGATAATTTAAATGTTAAATATTAATTGTTATACTTATTGTTTATTGTTGTAATAATAAATTTAAAAAGTAAGAGTTTTAAAAAAGTTATCAGTATCTAAAAGTTTTCTCAAAACTTTAGGACCATACATTAGATTAATAGAAATAGAAAATAATTAAGAAATCACCTTCATTACTGAAATCTGAGTACAAAGCAGATTGGCACTACCCAGTAACAGGTAATATGCCATGATGATATATTTATTTATAGAATTTAAAATGAGCCTAAAAATTATACTTTTTTAGCAGTTAGCTATCTGTTAATCAATTCTGGTCTAAAAATATAATCTTGTTTAATTCTAGTATCTTTCTAATTAATATAGAAGAAACCGCTCTTTTTATTAATTATTCTTAATTAACTAGGTCAATGATCCTTCTGCTAACCATGACATATATGCAGTGTTTTATCTTTTAAGACACTATGACAACACGCTATGTTTTTTTGTTTGTTGATTGATGGTTTTTTATTAGCAACTTTTCGCTAATTGATGTTCAGTAAAAGTTACGGTACCAGCAATTGCCAATATGGTTATAATTTACACAAGATGAGAAAGAAAATAATAATAATAGGAATTACTCTTGTAATGTTACAAGAAATAAATTCTTATCACGTTTATATAGGTAGCAGTACTTAACTATAACATGGTGTACTCGTACGTTGAGTTCTGGGTTTTATCTAGCGGTACTAAATGTCTTACAATCATTTTAAACATGAATAGAATGTTAATGCGTTTCTTACAGTACTTAGACAATTATTACCACAATTTATCTTTATCTATTTATCTATGAAGCGCTAAATATCACTGTAATTCATAGAAATGTTTTAGTTCTCTGACATATTAAGTTGTTTGTCTAATTTTAAATATTAATTACTTCTAAACAATAATTTGTTTTTTGAAATATATTTTCTCTGTTTCAGATACAAAATGTGGTCAGCCAGCAGTGCCCCCAAATGCACGAGTTACTCTGAGTTCCCTTGTTATAGATATAGGAACCACTGCGTCATATCGGTGTGACGAAGGGTAAGTTTTTTTTTAATTAACTAAATTGTCCAATTATAACACCTAATATATACTACACTCAGACCTGGGAAACTTCCAAAAGGTATCTTCCATAGTTTTGTAAGATACTCATAAATTTTGTTAAAGATACTTAAATATCAAAATTCTTTAATTGTAATTTTTTAAGATACAAATATTTTTTAGAAGTATCTTAGATATCTACTTGAAAATATCTTCGATAATCTTAAAATATATAATGTGACACGCTCAAACTTAGGGTAGATATATTAATGTCCTACGGGATAGCCGGATACGACGTGCTAGGATTGTTCCTTAGGGTTGCTATATTGAGTATTTAATGAGAAATTCATTAGACAAAAAAGAATACATACATACATACATACATACATACATACATACATACATACATACATACATACATACATACATACATACATACATACATACATACATACATAAAATCACGAATTTCCTACTTAGTGGGTTAGCACAAACACGAAAGAATAAAATAAATCATCCAAAAAAAAAAATCAGTCTCTCTTTCAACAACATTCTTACTAACCTGACATCATGGGTACAACATATATTCCTCGCTCTTAACATATTAAAGTGACCGAATTACGGTAGCGAAATACCGCAACCGGACCACAATAATAGTTACGATACAATCATCCTTCGCCACACATTCCTGTCTGAACACACTTCTTTCGCCTCGGCCACATTCATAATCGCATTCATACACGCTCTTCTTTTCTTCCCACTCGGAAACTTTCTCTCTTTTAGTACCTTATCAATAACATCCATCCACTTACACATTGGACGGCCACGCAATCGAACACCCTCAATTTCTCCAAGATATATACGCTTTACAAGACGTTCACTCTTCATTCTCTCCACATGACCAAACCATCTCAACTGGCTCATTCCTACTCTCTTAACAACATTCTTCCTAACCATACATTCTTCATACACCAAATTATTCCTCACGCGATCCCGTCTTACGTATCCACATACTCCACCTAAATACCTCATTTCCAGGGGTTGCCTTATTGAGTATTTAAAGAGATATTCATTAGACAATAAAAAATACAACTTACAAAAAATTATTAATTAATTTGATGGGACACGCTCAAATTTAGGGTTGATTTATAAGTGTCCTACGGGTTAACCGGATACGGCAAAGTGGTAGGATTGTTCCTTGGGGTTGCCTGATTGAGTATTTAAAGAGATATTCATTAGACAATAAAAAATACAACTTACAAAAAATTATTAATTAATTTGATGGGACACGCTCAAATTTAGGGTTCATTTATAAGTGTCCTACGGGTTAACCGGATACGGCAAAGTGGTAGGATTGTTCCTTGGGGTTGCCTTATTGAGTATTTATAGAGATATTCATTAGACAATAAAAAATACAACTTACAAAAAATTATTAATTAATTTGATGGGACACGCTCAAATTTAGGGTTCATTTATAAGTGTCCTACGGGTTAACCGGATACGGCAAAGTGGTAGGATTGTTCCTTGGGGTTGCCTTATTGAGTATTTATAGAGATATTCATTAGACAATAAAAAATACAACTTACAAAAAATTATTAATTAATTTGATGGGACACGCTCAAATTTAGGGTTGATTTATAAGTGTCCTACGGGTTAACCGGATACGGCAAAGTGGTAGGATTGTTCCTTGGGGTTGCCTTATTGAGTATTTAAAGAGATATTCATTAGACAATAAAAAATACAACTTACAAAAAATTATTAATTAATTTGATGGGACACGCTCAAATTTAGGGTTGATTTATAAGTGTCCTACGGGTTAACCGGATACGGCAAAGTGGTAGGATTGTTCCTTGGGGTTGCCTTATTGAGTATTTAAAGAGATATTCATTAGACAATAAAAAATACAACTTACAAAAAATTATTAATTAATTTGATGGGACACGCTCAAATTTAGGGTTGATTTATAAGTGTCCTACGGGTTAACCGGATACGGCAAAGTGGTAGGATTGTTCCTTGGGGTTGCCTTATTGAGTATTTAAAGAGATATTCATTAGACAATAAAAAATACAACTTACAAAAAATTATTAATTAATTTGATGGGACACGCTCAAATTTAGGGTTCATTTATAAGTGTCCTACGGGTTAACCGGATACGGCAAAGTGGTAGGATTGTTCCTTGGGGTTGCCTTATTGAGTATTTAAAGAGATATTCATTAGACAATAAAAAATACAACTTACAAAAAATTATTAATTAATTTGATGGGACACGCTCAAATTTAGGGTTGATTTATAAGTGTCCTACGGGTTAACCGGATACGGCAAAGTGGTAGGATTGTTCCTTGGGGTTGCCTGATTGAGTATTTATAGAGATATTCATTAGACAATAAAAAATACAACTTACAAAAAATTATTAATTAATTTGATGGGACACGCTCAAATTTAGGGTTGATTTATAAGTGTCCTACGGGTTAACCGGATACGGCAAAGTGGTAGGATTGTTCCTTGGGGTTGCCTTATTGAGTATTTATAGAGATATTCATTAGACAATAAAAAATACAACTTACAAAAAATTATTAATTAATTTGATGGGACACGCTCAAATTTAGGGTTGATTTATAAGTGTCCTACGGGTTAACCGGATACGGCAAAGTGGTAGGATTGTTCCTTGGGGTTGCCTTATTGAGTATTTAAAGAGATATTCATTAGACAATAAAAAATACAACTTACAAAAAATTATTAATTAATTTGATGGGACACGCTCAAATTTAGGGTTGATTTATAAGTGTCCTACGGGTTAACCGGATACGGCAAAGTGGTAGGATTGTTCCTTGGGGTTGCCTTATTGAGTATTTAAAGAGATATTCATTAGACAATAAAAAATACAACTTACAAAAAATTATTAATTAATTTGATGGGACACGCTCAAATTTAGGGTTGATTTATAAGTGTCCTACGGGTTAACCGGATACGGCAAAGTGGTAGGATTGTTCCTTGGGGTTGCCTTATTGAGTATTTATAGAGATATTCATTAGACAATAAAAAATACAACTTACAAAAAATTATTAATTAATTTGATGGGACACGCTCAAATTTAGGGTTGATTTATAAGTGTCCTACGGGTTAACCGGATACGGCAAAGTGGTAGGATTGTTCCTTGGGGTTGCCTGATTGAGTATTTATAGAGATATTCATTAGACAATAAAAAATACAACTTACAAAAAATTATTAATTAATTTGATGGGACACGCTCAAATTTAGGGTTGATTTATAAGTGTCCTACGGGTTAACCGGATACGGCAAAGTGGTAGGATTGTTCCTTGGGGTTGCCTTATTGAGTATTTATAGAGATATTCATTAGACAATAAAAAATACAACTTACAAAAAATTATTAATTAATTTGATGGGACACGCTCAAATTTAGGGTTCATTTATAAGTGTCCTACGGGTTAACCGGATACGGCAAAGTGGTAGGATTGTTCCTTGGGGTTGCCTTATTGAGTATTTAAAGAGATATTCATTAGACAATAAAAAATACAACTTACAAAAAATTATTAATTAATTTGATGGGACACGCTCAAATTTAGGGTTGATTTATAAGTGTCCTACGGGTTAACCGGATACGGCAAAGTGGTAGGATTGTTCCTTGGGGTTGCCTGATTGAGTATTTATAGAGATATTCATTAGACAATAAAAAATACAACTTACAAAAAATTATTAATTAATTTGATGGGACACGCTCAAATTTAGGGTTGATTTATAAGTGTCCTACGGGTTAACCGGATACGGCAAAGTGGTAGGATTGTTCCTTGGGGTTGCCTTATTGAGTATTTATAGAGATATTCATTAGACAATAAAAAATACAACTTACAAAAAATTATTAATTAATTTGATGGGACACGCTCAAATTTAGGGTTGATTTATAAGTGTCCTACGGGTTAACCGGATACGGCAAAGTGGTAGGATTGTTCCTTGGGGTTGCCTTATTGAGTATTTAAAGAGATATTCATTAGACAATAAAAAATACAACTTACAAAAAATTATTAATTAATTTGATGGGACACGCTCAAATTTAGGGTTGATTTATAAGTGTCCTACGGGTTAACCGGATACGGCAAAGTGGTAGGATTGTTCCTTGGGGTTGCCTTATTGAGTATTTAAAGAGATATTCATTAGACAATAAAAAATACAACTTACAAAAAATTATTAATTAATTTGATGGGACATGCTCAAATTTAGGGTTGATTTATAAGTGTCCTACGGGTTAACCGGATACGGCAAAGTGGTAGGATTGTTCCTTGGGGTTGCCTTATTGAGTATTTAAAGAGATATTCATTAGACAATAAAAAATACAACTTACAAAAAATTATTAATTAATTTGATGGGACACGCTCAAATTTAGGGTTGATTTATAAGTGTCCTACGGGTTAACCGGATACGGCAAAGTGGTAGGATTGTTCCTTGGGGTTGCCTTATTGAGTATTTATAGAGATATTCATTAGACAATAAAAAATACAACTTACAAAAAATTATTAATTAATTTGATGGGACACGCTCAAATTTAGGGTTCATTTATAAGTGTCCTACGGGTTAACCGGATACGGCAAAGTGGTAGGATTGTTCCTTGGGGTTGCCTGATTGAGTATTTAAAGAGATATTCGTTAGACAATAAAAAATACAACTTACAAAAAATTATTAATTAATTTCATGGGACACGCTCAAATTTAGGGTTGATTTATAAGTGTCCTACGGGTTAACCGGATACGGCAAAGTGGTAGGATTGTTCCTTGGGGTTGCCTTATTGAGTATTTAAAGAGATATTCATTAGACAATAAAAAATACAACTTACAAAAAATTATTAATTAATTTGATGGGACACGCTCAAATTTAGGGTTGATTTATAAGTGTCCTACGGATTAACCGGATACGGCAAAGTGGTAGGATTGTTCCTTGGGGTTGCCTGATTGAGTATTTAAAGAGATATTCATTAGACAATAAAAAATACAACTTACAAAAAATTATTAATTAATTTGATGGGACACGCTCAAATTTAGGGTTGATTTATAAGTGTCCTACGGGTTAACCGGATACGGCAAAGTGGTAGGATTGTTCCTTGGGGTTGCCTGATTGAGTATTTAAAGAGATATTCATTAGACAATAAAAAATACAACTTACAAAAAATTATTAATTAATTTGATGGGACATGCTCAAATTTAGGGTTGATTTATAAGTGTCCTACGGGTTAACCGGATACGGCAAAGTGGTAGGATTGTTCCTTGGGGTTGCCTGATTGAGTATTTAAAGAGATATTCATTAGACAATAAAAAATACAACTTACAAAAAATTATTAATTAATTTGATGGGACACGCTCAAATTTAGGGTTGATTTATAAGTGTCCTACGGGTTAACCGGATACGGCAAAGTGGTAGGATTGTTCCTTGGGGTTGCCTGATTGAGTATTTAAAGAGATATTCATTAGACAATAAAAAATACAACTTACAAAAAATTATTAATTAATTTGATGGGACATGCTCAAATTTAGGGTTGATTTATAAGTGTCCTACGGGTTAACCGGATACGGCAAAGTGGTAGGATTGATCCTTGGGGTTGCCTGATTGAGTATTTAAAGAGATATTCATTAGACAATAAAAAATACAACTTACAAAAAATTATTAATTAATTTGATGGGACACGCTCAAATTTAGGGTTGATTTATAAGTGTCCTACGGGTTAACCGGATACGGCAAAGTGGTAGGATTGTTCCTTGGGGTTGCCTGATTGAGTATTTAAAGAGATATTCATTAGACAATAAAAAATACAACTTACAAAAAATTATTAATTAATTTGATGGGACATGCTCAAATTTAGGGTTGATTTATAAGTGTCCTACGGGTTAACCGGATACGGCAAAGTGGTAGGATTGTTCCTTGGGGTTGCCTGATTGAGTATTTAAAGAGATATTCATTAGACAATAAAAAATACAACTTACAAAAAATTATTAATTAATTTGATGGGACACGCTCAAATTTAGGGTTGATTTATAAGTGTCCTACGGGTTAACCGGATACGGCAAAGTGGTAGGATTGTTCCTTGGGGTTGCCTTATTGAGTATTTATAGAGATATTCATTAGACAATAAAAAATACAACTTACAAAAAATTATTAATTAATTTGATGGGACACGCTCAAATTTAGGGTTGATTTATAAGTGTCCTACGGGTTAACCGGATACGGCAAAGTGGTAGGATTGTTCCTTGGGGTTGCCTGATTGAGTATTTAAAGAGATATTCATTAGACAATAAAAAATACAACTTAAAAAAAATTATTAATTAATTTGATGGGACACGCTCAAATTTAGGGTTGATTTATAAGTGTCCTACGGGTTAACCGGATACGGCAAAGTGGTAGGATTGTTCCTTGGGGTTGCCTTATTGAGTATTTAAAGAGATATTCATTAGACAATAAAAAATACAACTTACAAAAAATTATTAATTAATTTGATGGGACACGCTCAAATTTAGGGTTGATTTATAAGTGTCCTACGGGTTAACCGGATACGGCAAAGTGGTAGGATTGTTCCTTGGGGTTGCCTGATTGAGTATTTAAAGAGATATTCATTAGACAATAAAAAATACAACTTACAAAAAATTATTAATTAATTTGATGGGACACGCTCAAATTTAGGGTTGATTTATAAGTGTCCTACGGGTTAACCGGATACGGCAAAGTGGTAGGATTGTTCCTTGGGGTTGCCTGATTGAGTATTTATAGAGATATTCATTAGACAATAAAAAATACAACTTACAAAAAATTATTAATTAATTTGATGGGACACGCTCAAATTTAGGGTTAATTTATAAGTGTCCTACGGGTTAACCGGATACGGCAAAGTGGTAGGATTGTTCCTTGGGGTTGCCTTATTGAGTATTTAAAGAGATATTCATTAGACAATAAAAAATACAACTTACAAAAAATTATTAATTAATTTGATGGGACATGCTCAAATTTAGGGTTGATTTATAAGTGTCCTACGGGTTAACCGGATACGGCAAAGTGGTAGGATTGTTCCTTGGGGTTGCCTGATTGAGTATTTAAAGAGATATTCATTAGACAATAAAAAATACAACTTACAAAAAATTATTAATTAATTTGATGGGACACGCTCAAATTTAGGGTTGATTTATAAGTGTCCTACGGGTTAACCGGATACGGCAAAGTGGTAGGATTGTTCCTTGGGGTTGCCTGATTGAGTATTTAAAGAGATATTCATTAGACAATAAAAAATACAACTTACAAAAAATTATTAATTAATTTGATGGGACATGCTCAAATTTAGGGTTGATTTATAAGTGTCCTACGGGTTAACCGGATACGGCAAAGTGGTAGGATTGATCCTTGGGGTTGCCTGATTGAGTATTTAAAGAGATATTCATTAGACAATAAAAAATACAACTTACAAAAAATTATTAATTAATTTGATGGGACACGCTCAAATTTAGGGTTGATTTATAAGTGTCCTACGGGTTAACCGGATACGGCAAAGTGGTAGGATTGTTCCTTGGGGTTGCCTGATTGAGTATTTAAAGAGATATTCATTAGACAATAAAAAATACAACTTACAAAAAATTATTAATTAATTTGATGGGACATGCTCAAATTTAGGGTTGATTTATAAGTGTCCTACGGGTTAACCGGATACGGCAAAGTGGTAGGATTGTTCCTTGGGGTTGCCTGATTGAGTATTTAAAGAGATATTCATTAGACAATAAAAAATACAACTTACAAAAAATTATTAATTAATTTGATGGGACACGCTCAAATTTAGGGTTGATTTATAAGTGTCCTACGGGTTAACCGGATACGGCAAAGTGGTAGGATTGTTCCTTGGGGTTGCCTTATTGAGTATTTATAGAGATATTCATTAGACAATAAAAAATACAACTTACAAAAAATTATTAATTAATTTGATGGGACACGCTCAAATTTAGGGTTGATTTATAAGTGTCCTACGGGTTAACCGGATACGGCAAAGTGGTAGGATTGTTCCTTGGGGTTGCCTGATTGAGTATTTAAAGAGATATTCATTAGACAATAAAAAATACAACTTAAAAAAAATTATTAATTAATTTGATGGGACACGCTCAAATTTAGGGTTGATTTATAAGTGTCCTACGGGTTAACCGGATACGGCAAAGTGGTAGGATTGTTCCTTGGGGTTGCCTTATTGAGTATTTAAAGAGATATTCATTAGACAATAAAAAATACAACTTACAAAAAATTATTAATTAATTTGATGGGACACGCTCAAATTTAGGGTTGATTTATAAGTGTCCTACGGGTTAACCGGATACGGCAAAGTGGTAGGATTGTTCCTTGGGGTTGCCTGATTGAGTATTTAAAGAGATATTCATTAGACAATAAAAAATACAACTTACAAAAAATTATTAATTAATTTGATGGGACACGCTCAAATTTAGGGTTGATTTATAAGTGTCCTACGGGTTAACCGGATACGGCAAAGTGGTAGGATTGTTCCTTGGGGTTGCCTGATTGAGTATTTATAGAGATATTCATTAGACAATAAAAAATACAACTTACAAAAAATTATTAATTAATTTGATGGGACACGCTCAAATTTAGGGTTAATTTATAAGTGTCCTACGGGTTAACCGGATACGGCAAAGTGGTAGGATTGTTCCTTGGGGTTGCCTTATTGAGTATTTAAAGAGATATTCATTAGACAATAAAAAATACAACTTACAAAAAATTATTAATTAATTTGATGGGACATGCTCAAATTTAGGGTTGATTTATAAGTGTCCTACGGGTTAACCGGATACGGCAAAGTGGTAGGATTGTTCCTTGGGGTTGCCTTATTGAGTATTTAAAGAGATATTCATTAGACAATAAAAAATACAACTTACAAAAAATTATTGATTAATTTGATGGGACACGCTCAAATTTAGGGTTGATTTATAAGTGTCCTACGGGTTAACCGGATACGGCAAAGTGGTAGGATTGTTCCTTGGGGTTGCCTTATTGAGTATTTATAGAGATATTCATTAGACAATAAAAAATACAACTTACAAAAAATTATTAATTAATTTGATGGGACACGCTCAAATTTAGGGTTGATTTATAAGTGTCCTACGGGTTAACCGGATACGGCAAAGTGGTAGGATTGTTCCTTGGGGTTGCCTGATTGAGTATTTAAAGAGATATTCGTTAGACAATAAAAAATACAACTTACAAAAAATTATTAATTAATTTCATGGGACACGCTCAAATTTAGGGTTGATTTATAAGTGTCCTACGGGTTAACCGGATACGGCAAAGTGGTAGGATTGTTCCTTGGGGTTGCCTTATTGAGTATTTAAAGAGATATTCATTAGACAATAAAAAATACAACTTACAAAAAATTATTAATTAATTTGATGGGACACGCTCAAATTTAGGGTTGATTTATAAGTGTCCTACGGGTTAACCGGATACGGCAAAGTGGTAGGATTGTTCCTTGGGGTTGCCTGATTGAGTATTTATAGAGATATTCATTAGACAATAAAAAATACAACTTACAAAAAATTATTAATTAATTTGATGGGACACGCTCAAATTTAGGGTTGATTTATAAGTGTCCTACGGGTTAACCGGATACGGCAAAGTGGTAGGATTGTTCCTTGGGGTTGCCTTATTGAGTATTTATAGAGATATTCATTAGACAATAAAAAATACAACTTACAAAAAATTATTAATTAATTTGATGGGACACGCTCAAATTTAGGGTTCATTTATAAGTGTCCTACGGGTTAACCGGATACGGCAAAGTGGTAGGATTGTTCCTTGGGGTTGCCTGATTGAGTATTTAAAGAGATATTCGTTAGACAATAAAAAATACAACTTACAAAAAATTATTAATTAATTTCATGGGACACGCTCAAATTTAGGGTTGATTTATAAGTGTCCTACGGGTTAACCGGATACGGCAAAGTGGTAGGATTGTTCCTTGGGGTTGCCTGATTGAGTATTTAAAGAGATATTCATTAGACAATAAAAAATACAACTTACAAAAAATTATTAATTAATTTGATGGGACACGCTCAAATTTAGGGTTGATTTATAAGTGTCCTACGGGTTAACCGGATACGGCAAAGTGGTAGCATTGTTCCTTGGGGTTGCCTTATTGAGTATTTATAGAGATATTCATTAGACAATAAAAAATACAACTTACAAAAAATTATTAATTAATTTGATGGGACACGCTCAAATTTAGGGTTGATTTATAAGTGTCCTACGGGTTAACCGGATACGGCAAAGTGGTAGGATTGTTCCTTGGGGTTGCCTTATTGAGTATTTAAAGAGATATTCATTAGACAATAAAAAATACAACTTACAAAAAATTATTAATTAATTTGATGGGACACGCTCAAATTTAGGGTTGATTTATAAGTGTCCTACGGGTTAACCGGATACGGCAAAGTGGTAGGATTGTTCCTTGGGGTTGCCTTATTGAGTATTTATAGAGATATTCATTAGACAATAAAAAATACAACTTACAAAAAATTATTAATTAATTTGATGGGACACGCTCAAATTTAGGGTTCATTTATAAGTGTCCTACGGGTTAACCGGATACGGCAAAGTGGTAGGATTGTTCCTTGGGGTTGCCTGATTGAGTATTTAAAGAGATATTCGTTAGACAATAAAAAATACAACTTACAAAAAATTATTAATTAATTTCATGGGACACGCTCAAATTTAGGGTTGATTTATAAGTGTCCTACGGGTTAACCGGATACGGCAAAGTGGTAGGATTGTTCCTTGGGGTTGCCTTATTGAGTATTTAAAGAGATATTCATTAGACAATAAAAAATACAACTTACAAAAAATTATTAATTAATTTGATGGGACACGCTCAAATTTAGGGTTGATTTATAAGTGTCCTACGGGTTAACCGGATACGGCAAAGTGGTAGGATTGTTCCTTGGGGTTGCCTGATTGAGTATTTATAGAGATATTCATTAGACAATAAAAAATACAACTTACAAAAAATTATTAATTAATTTGATGGGACACGCTCAAATTTAGGGTTGATTTATAAGTGTCCTACGGGTTAACCGGATACGGCAAAGTGGTAGGATTGTTCCTTGGGGTTGCCTTATTGAGTATTTAAAGAGATATTCATTAGACAATAAAAAATACAACTTACAAAAAATTATTAATTAATTTGATGGGACACGCTCAAATTTAGGGTTGATTTATAAGTGTCCTACGGGTTAACCGGATACGGCAAAGTGGTAGGATTGTTCCTTGGGGTTGCCTTATTGAGTATTTATAGAGATATTCATTAGACAATAAAAAATACAACTTACAAAAAATTATTAATTAATTTGATGGGACACGCTCAAATTTAGGGTTGATTTATAAGTGTCCTACGGGTTAACCGGATACGGCAAAGTGGTAGGATTGTTCCTTGGGGTTGCCTGATTGAGTATTTAAAGAGATATTCATTAGACAATAAAAAATACAACTTACAAAAAATTATTAATTAATTTGATGGGACACGCTCAAATTTAGGGTTGATTTATAAGTGTCCTACGGGTTAACCGGATACGGCAAAGTGGTAGGATTGTTCCTTGGGGTTGCCTGATTGAGTATTTATAGAGATATTCATTAGACAATAAAAAATACAACTTACAAAAAATTATTAATTAATTTGATGGGACACGCTCAAATTTAGGGTTGATTTATAAGTGTCCTACGGGTTAACCGGATACGGCAAAGTGGTAGGATTGTTCCTTGGGGTTGCCTTATTGAGTATTTAAAGAGATATTCATTAGACAATAAAAAATACAACTTACAAAAAATTATTAATTAATTTGATGGGACATGCTCAAATTTAGGGTTGATTTATAAGTGTCCTACGGGTTAACCGGATACGGCAAAGTGGTAGGATTGTTCCTAGGGGTTGCCTTATTGAGTATTTAAAGAGATATTCATTAGACAATAAAAAATACAACTTACAAAAAATTATTAATTAATTTGATGGGACACGCTCAAATTTAGGGTTGATTTATAAGTGTCCTACGGGTTAACCGGATACGGCAAAGTGGTAGGATTGTTCCTTGGGGTTGCCTTATTGAGTATTTATAGAGATATTCATTAGACAATAAAAAATACAACTTACAAAAAATTATTAATTAATTTGATGGGACACGCTCAAATTTAGGGTTGATTTATAAGTGTCCTACGGGTTAACCGGATACGGCAAAGTGGTAGGATTGTTCCTTGGGGTTGCCTGATTGAGTATTTAAAGAGATATTCGTTAGACAATAAAAAATACAACTTACAAAAAATTATTAATTAATTTCATGGGACACGCTCAAATTTAGGGTTGATTTATAAGTGTCCTACGGGTTAACCGGATACGGCAAAGTGGTAGGATTGTTCCTTGGGGTTGCCTTATTGAGTATTTAAAGAGATATTCATTAGACAATAAAAAATACAACTTACAAAAAATTATTAATTAATTTGATGGGACACGCTCAAATTTAGGGTTGATTTATAAGTGTCCTACGGGTTAACCGGATACGGCAAAGTGGTAGGATTGTTCCTTGGGGTTGCCTGATTGAGTATTTATAGAGATATTCATTAGACAATAAAAAATACAACTTACAAAAAATTATTAATTAATTTGATGGGACACGCTCAAATTTAGGGTTGATTTATAAGTGTCCTACGGGTTAACCGGATACGGCAAAGTGGTAGGATTGTTCCTTGGGGTTGCCTGATTGAGTATTTAAAGAGATATTCATTAGACAATAAAAAATACAACTTACAAAAAATTATTAATTAATTTGATGGGACACGCTCAAATTTAGGGTTGATTTATAAGTGTCCTACGGGTTAACCGGATACGGCAAAGTGGTAGGATTGTTCCTTGGGGTTGCCTTATTGAGTATTTATAGAGATATTCATTAGACAATAAAAAATACAACTTACAAAAAATTATTAATTAATTTGATGGGACACGCTCAAATTTAGGGTTGATTTATAAGTGTCCTACGGGTTAACCGGATACGGCAAAGTGGTAGGATTGTTCCTTGGGGTTGCCTTATTGAGTATTTAAAGAGATATTCATTAGACAATAAAAAATACAACTTACAAAAAATTATTAATTAATTTGATGGGACACGCTCAAATTTAGGGTTGATTTATAAGTGTCCTACGGGTTAACCGGATACGGCAAAGTGGTAGGATTGTTCCTTGGGGTTGCCTTATTGAGTATTTAAAGAGATATTCATTAGACAATAAAAAATACAACTTACAAAAAATTATTAATTAATTTGATGGGACACGCTCAAATTTAGGGTTGATTTATAAGTGTCCTACGGGTTAACCGGATACGGCAAAGTGGTAGGATTGTTCCTTGGGGTTGCCTTATTGAGTATTTATAGAGATATTCATTAGACAATAAAAAATACAACTTACAAAAAATTATTAATTAATTTGATGGGACACGCTCAAATTTAGGGTTGATTTATAAGTGTCCTACGGGTTAACCGGATACGGCAAAGTGGTAGGATTGTTCCTTGGGGTTGCCTGATTGAGTATTTAAAGAGATATTCATTAGACAATAAAAAATACAACTTACAAAAAATTATTAATTAATTTGATGGGACACGCTCAAATTTAGGGTTGATTTATAAGTGTCCTACGGGTTAACCGGATACGGCAAAGTGGTAGGATTGTTCCTTGGGGTTGCCTTATTGAGTATTTATAGAGATATTCATTAGACAATAAAAAATACAACTTACAAAAAATTATTAATTAATTTGATGGGACACGCTCAAATTTAGGGTTGATTTATAAGTGTCCTACGGGTTAACCGGATACGGCAAAGTGGTAGGATTGTTCCTTGGGGTTGCCTTATTGAGTATTTAAAGAGATATTCATTAGACAATAAAAAATACAACTTACAAAAAATTATTAATTAATTTGATGGGACACGCTCAAATTTAGGGTTGATTTATAAGTGTCCTACGGGTTAACCGGATACGGCAAAGTGGTAGGATTGTTCCTTGGGGTTGCCTTATTGAGTATTTAAAGAGATATTCATTAGACAATAAAAAATACAACTTACAAAAAATTATTAATTAATTTGATGGGACACGCTCAAATTTAGGGTTGATTTATAAGTGTCCTACGGGTTAACCGGATACGGCAAAGTGGTAGGATTGTTCCTTGGGGTTGCCTTATTGAGTATTTAAAGAGATATTCATTAGACAATAAAAAATACAACTTACAAAAAATTATTAATTAATTTGATGGGACACGCTCAAATTTAGGGTTGATTTATAAGTGTCCTACGGGTTAACCGGATACGGCAAAGTGGTAGGATTGTTCCTTGGGGTTGCCTGATTGAGTATTTATAGAGATATTCATTAGACAATAAAAAATACAACTTACAAAAAATTATTAATTAATTTGATGGGACACGCTCAAATTTAGGGTTGATTTATAAGTGTCCTACGGGTTAACCGGATACGGCAAAGTGGGTAGGATTGTTCCTTGGGGTTGCCTGATTGAGTATTTAAAGAGATATTCATTAGACAATAAAAAATACAACTTACAAAAAATTATTAATTAATTTGATGGGACACGCTCAAATTTAGGGTTGATTTATAAGTGTCCTACGGGTTAACCGGATACGGCAAAGTGGTAGGATTGTTCCTTGGGGTTGCCTTATTGAGTATTTATAGAGATATTCATTAGACAATAAAAAATACAACTTACAAAAAATTATTAATTAATTTGATGGGACACGCTCAAATTTAGGGTTGATTTATAAGTGTCCTACGGGTTAACCGGATACGGCAAAGTGGTAGGATTGTTCCTTGGGGTTGCCTTATTGAGTATTTAAAGAGATATTCATTAGACAATAAAAAATACAACTTACAAAAAATTATTAATTAATTTGATGGGACACGCTCAAATTTAGGGTTGATTTATAAGTGTCCTACGGGTTAACCGGATACGGCAAAGTGGTAGGATTGTTCCTTGGGGTTGCCTTATTGAGTATTTAAAGAGATATTCATTAGACAATAAAAAATACAACTTACAAAAAATTATTAATTAATTTGATGGGACACGCTCAAATTTAGGGTTGATTTATAAGTGTCCTACGGGTTAACCGGATACGGCAAAGTGGTAGGATTGTTCCTTGGGGTTGCCTTATTGAGTATTTATAGAGATATTCATTAGACAATAAAAAATACAACTTACAAAAAATTATTAATTAATTTGATGGGACACGCTCAAATTTAGGGTTGATTTATAAGTGTCCTACGGGTTAACCGGATACGGCAAAGTGGTAGGATTGTTCCTTGGGGTTGCCTTATTGAGTATTTAAAGAGATATTCATTAGACAATAAAAAATACAACTTACAAAAAATTATTAATTAATTTGATGGGACACGCTCAAATTTAGGGTTGATTTATAAGTGTCCTACGGGTTAACCGGATACGGCAAAGTGGTAGGATTGTTCCTTGGGGTTGCCTTATTGAGTATTTATAGAGATATTCATTAGACAATAAAAAATACAACTTACAAAAAATTATTAATTAATTTGATGGGACACGCTCAAATTTAGGGTTGATTTATAAGTGTCCTACGGGTTAACCGGATACGGCAAAGTGGTAGGATTGTTCCTTGGGGTTGCCTTATTGAGTATTTAAAGAGATATTCATTAGACAATAAAAAATACAACTTACAAAAAATTATTAATTAATTTGATGGGACACGCTCAAATTTAGGGTTGATTTATAAGTGTCCTACGGGTTAACCGGATACGGCAAAGTGGTAGGATTGTTCCTTGGGGTTGCCTTATTGAGTATTTATAGAGATATTCATTAGACAATAAAAAATACAACTTACAAAAAATTATTAATTAATTTGATGGGACACGCTCAAATTTAGGGTTGATTTATAAGTGTCCTACGGGTTAACCGGATACGGCAAAGTGGTAGGATTGTTCCTTGGGGTTGCCTTATTGAGTATTTAAAGAGATATTCATTAGACAATAAAAAATACAACTTACAAAAAATTATTAATTAATTTGATGGGACACGCTCAAATTTAGGGTTGATTTATAAGTGTCCTACGGGTTAACCGGATACGGCAAAGTGGTAGGATTGTTCCTTGGGGTTGCCTTATTGAGTATTTATAGAGATATTCATTAGACAATAAAAAATACAACTTACAAAAAATTATTAATTAATTTGATGGGACACGCTCAAATTTAGGGTTGATTTATAAGTG
The DNA here is from genome assembly GCA_963082715.1 of Harpalus rubripes. Classification (NCBI taxonomy): domain Eukaryota; kingdom Metazoa; phylum Arthropoda; class Insecta; order Coleoptera; family Carabidae; genus Harpalus; species Harpalus rubripes. Next base: position 984,337 of record OY720452.1, on the reverse strand, counting down.
TCCTACGGGTTAACCGGATACGGCAAAGTGGTAGGATTGTTCCTTGGGGTTGCCTTATTGAGTATTTAAAGAGATATTCATTAGACAATAAAAAATACAACTTACAAAAAATTATTAATTAATTTGATGGGACACGCTCAAATTTAGGGTTGATTTATAAGTGTCCTACGGGTTAACCGGATACGGCAAAGTGGTAGGATTGTTCCTTGGGGTTGCCTTATTGAGTATTTAAAGAGATATTCGTTAGACAATAAAAAATACAACTTACAAAAAATTATTAATTAATTTGATGGGACACGCTCAAATTTAGGGTTGATTTATAAGTGTCCTACGGGTTAACCGGATACGGCAAAGTGGTAGGATTGTTCCTTGGGGTTGCCCTTATTGAGTATTTAAAGAGATATTCATTAGACAATAAAAAATACAACTTACAAAAAATTATTAATTAATTTGATGGGGACACGCTCAAATTTAGGGTTGATTTATAAGTGTCCTACGGGTTAACCGGATACGGCAAAGTGGTAGGATTGTTCCTTGGGGTTGCCTTATTGAGTATTTATAGAGATATTCATTAGACAATAAAAAATACAACTTACAAAAAATTATTAATTAATTTGATGGGACACGCTCAAATTTAGGGTTGATTTATAAGTGTCCTACGGGTTAACCGGATACGGCAAAGTGGTAGCATTGTTCCTTGGGGTTGCCTGATTGAGTATTTAAAGAGATATTCATTAGACAATAAAAAATACAACTTACAAAAAATTATTAATTAATTTGATGGGACACGCTCAAATTTAGGGTTGATTTATAAGTGTCCTACGGGTTAACCGGATACGGCAAAGTGGTAGGATTGTTCCTTGGGGTTGCCTTATTGAGTATTTA